>BMAO01032686.1:0-49061 GCA_019973975.1 Trichonephila clavata | reverse complement strand
ACATTTCGGACTTCTGGAAACTGGATTCTATTGGAATCAAGGATCCTATTGAGAAGCTGTCTAAAAAAGAGCAAGAGCATTTGACTACTGAAAATTTTCTTCAAACTGTTAGGTACAATGAAGATAATCGCTATGAAGTTCATTTGCCTTGGTTAGATAACTGTGTGCCTTTACCTGATAATTTTGAGCTAGCTAAAAGAAGGTTAGACACCACAACCAAGAAGTTATTTCAGGAAAATTTGTACGATAGTTATGAGGGCATATTTTCCGAATGGCTGCATGAAGGAATTATCGAAGTACCAATTGAAGAGAAAGATTTGTCTGCTAATTATCTACCTCACAGACCTGTTATCAAAGTTAGTAAGACAACTCATATTCGCCCGGTTTTTGATGCATCTTCTCGACTCAAAGGACATCCGTCACTAAATGACTCATTACATAGTGGTCCAAACTTGATTGAGCTCATTCCTAATATTTTGCTGCGTTTTCGAGAAAAGAAGATTGGTGTAATCGCAGACATAAAGAAAGCCTTTTTGCAAATTAGCCTCTGTAGAGAAGACAGAAACTTCTTGAGATTTCTATGGTGGACAAATAAGGCTTGCAAAGGCTACAGGTTTTTTCGGCATACCCGAGTAGTTTTTGGCGTTCGCAGCAGTCCTTTTCTACTAGGAGCTGTATTGAAGTATCATCTTGAACAAAATACTGATGTTGATCCTTTTGTAACTAGTTGTCTTTTGAAAAGTTTTTATGTGGACAATCTTGTAACCAGCGTTCACAGTAAATTAGATTTGCAGCGAGTGATAAGTGTTTCTAATGAGTTATTAAAAAAAGGTGGTTTCATTCTGCGGAATTGGGAATTTTCACTAACAGAGGATGGAAAATCCTTCAAAACAGATCTGTTAGGCCTTCAATGGAATAAAATTGAAGACTGTTTTTCGCTAAATATCAGCTGGTTGAAAGAAGTAAATGTCGACAACATTACTAAACGTACGATATTATCGGTTATTCACAAAGTGTTTGATCCATTTGGATTTGTTCTCCTGTAATGCTTTGTCCCAAAATTATGCTACAAAAAACCTGGAAATTATCGTTGGAATGGGACGAAGAAATCACTGGATCCCTTCGACAAGAATTTTTACAATGGTTTAGGGAATTAAAAGTATTGGAAAATGTTACCGTTCCTCGCTGGATCAACGTTAATCCAGAAAATATGAAGAACATCTCCATTCATACCTTTTGTGACGCAAGTAGAGATGCATATGCCGCCGTTACGTATCTTGTACAAGAGGGAGAATGTGGAAAGGTGCATTTTTTAGCCTCGAGATCATGAATATCTCCTCTGAAAGTTGCTACAATTCCAAGATTAGAGCTTCTTGCTACATTGGTGGGAGCAAGATTAACGAAATCTGTGTTGGATGCTCTTGGATGGACGGATATTAGATGTTTTTATTGGAGTGATTCCACTACCGTTCTTACCTGGATCATTAAAGATGAAAATTGGTCTATTTTCGTGAATAACAGAGTCCAAGAAATACGGAATATTAGCCAAGCTTTTTCTTGGCGTCATATTTCTGGATTTGAAAATCCAGCTGATTTACCCTCCCGAGGATGCAAAGCAAGTATTTTAGTGAAAACTAGATGGTGGGAGGGGCCAAAATGGCTTACTTTATTTGAAGACGAAGGACCATGCAATGAATATGAGTTTGATGAAGATGAGATACTAAAAGAGATAAGGAAAAGCTCAATATTAGCTTTGGTGTCTGTAAATCAAGATTCATCTGCAGGCTGGTTTTATCAGCGCTTTTCAAAATATGAAAGCATTGTGAAGTTAGTGGGATTGATTTTGAGATTTGTATAGAGCTGCAGATGCGATGTCCAGCTAAGGAAAAAGGGAAGTTTGGATGCTGAAGAATACAGGGCAGCAGAGAAACAAGTGATAAAATTGCTCCAGTCGAAATCTTTTGTGAACGAGCATGATGCAGAACTAAAAACTTTGAGTGCGTATAAGGATGCCGATGGAATAATACGGTTCAAGACGAAAATAATTTTCCGTCAGAATACAGAAGATTTTAGGGAACCAGCTGTTCTCCCGTCCAATCATAAAGTTGTCGAAAGACTAATATTTTCTCACCATATCAAAAATAATCATGCTGGAACTCAAATGTTGCTTAATATTTTGAGAGAACATTTTTGGATTTTGAGAGGAAGAAAAACAGTGCGTTCTGTTATCTCAAAATGTGTCGTTTGCAAAAGAATTTCTTCTAAATGTCGTGATGTTGTATCTGCTACTTTGCCTGAAGATCGAATACGACAGGCAAACGTGTTCGAGATCTATGGAATTGACCTGGCAGGACCTTTATTTTTAAAAGATGGAAAGAAGCGTGGGTATGCATTTTTACATGCGCCGTATATAGAGCTGTCCACTTAGAGCGTGTTTCATCGCTATCGACCGAAAGCTTTTTGCTAGCTCTACGGCGATTTATAGCTCGGAGAGGCCGATGTGAAACCATGTACTGTGATAATGGCAATAATTTTATCGGAGCTTCCAATTTTCTTAGAAGTTTAGATTGGGGCCGCATTTGTAGCGACAATGCTCTTCGTCCAATTAAGTGGAAATTTAATCCCCCTTCTTCATCATGGTGGGGTGGATGGTGGGAGAGACTAATTGGTATTCTTAAAAATCTTTTGAGAAGAATACTTGGAAGAGCAAGTTTGGCATTTGAGGAGTTGACAACAGTTATTTGTGATTGTGAATCTGTAATCAACTCCCGCCCTTTGACTTACATCGACGAATGTGACTCATAATTTGTTCCACTTACCCCTTCGATGTTTCTTCAGGATATCAAAAACTCTGGTGTTCCAGACTGTGATGCGGCAGATCATAAAATTCTCAACCATCGTGTCAAATACAGGTTAGCTTTACAGAAGGACATTCGAAAGAGGTTCAGGTCCAAATATCTTGGATCTTTGATAAGGAGGCCGGAAAAGACTAGAACATCGATGATAACTCCCGGGGACATTGTTCTCATAAAAAGTGACAACGCCAATCGAATCGACTGGCCACTGAGGGAAAGTGACAGAAATTCTGCCAGGGAAAGACGGTGTGTGTCGACTCATTAAACTTAGAGCATCTCGCGCTGAAATTCTGCGTCCAATTCAGCGCGTCTTCCTCTTAGAGATCTCTTCTAATGATTCGTCTTTTCCACCTGACAAAAATGCATTATCTACAAAAATAGCCTCTATGAAGAATGCTATTCCTAAGTGTTCTGACGACAACTCCATCGACTACGCAGTTGTTCAAAACAAGACAAGACTAGGATGGACTGTTAAAATTCCCGAAAGGGCTGGATCTAATATAGTTGTTGAGCTGTGGGACTTCCACATCTCAAGGTGGGAGGATGTGAGATCCACTTTATAAATTTCAGTTTATTATGTTAAAAGCAAAACAATTATTTAAATTTATTATTTTGTTCACGTGAATTTATTTATCATTGTTTAATTTTTTGTCACCGTGAACTGAACGATATTGAAAAAAGTATATTATTTTGTACGCTGTGGCAACAAGGAAGTGCTCGTTCTGTTTTTGTTTAATTAACATTATTCCATGAAAAAATTGTTTAGAACTAGGTGAGTCTTGGTCTCTAGTTGGCATGTTAATTTGTGAAATAAATGAGATTTGGCAGTATTAATAGTTTGGAATATTAATTTTCAATACAAGAAACTTTTTTTTTCTCTCGATAACAACATTTCAGGACAAATGTAATAGCCAGTCCAAACTTACCTTTTAAAACTTACATGTCTAAGCCACTGTTACACATTTTACATTGAACTTCATTCTTGAAAACAAATGCCAGAATATTCAAATTCATAATGGTATTAATAATGCCTACACTTTTGTCATAGGAAGAAAAACTTCCATTTAAATTGGGAATTTTCTTTTCTTTTGCACATGTCTCCTTTGAGTCATGTGCATGTCCAGCTTGAGGATTGACAATACTGTCGTTAGTATGGTTGAAAGTATTCTTACCTTTATAAAACGTCCGTTTACATTTTTGAATACTTTGTTCGATCTTGGCATATTAAATTAAATTAAAATTTTGAAATTTTTGATTTTCAGAAATTTGAAATATCGAAATATTCAAAACGCTAAGAAGAAAAACGTGTATTCTCTCCAAAATAGGTAAACAACCCTAACAGTTACGCTTGCAGTGAATCTACAGTTAACTGCGTATGAATAAATAAAACAGAGAGTGGCTTTGGAAAAGCTTCCCTGATTTAAAAGGTCAATGTTTACATTTGTATGTCAAAGGGGGCGTGGCTCATCGGCTGATTATTTTTTAAAAATCATTTTAACATACTTTTAATTAGTAAAATGGCAAGTATGTTACATCATTGGAAATGTCCTGATTTGGGGAATTTAGAAATATCAAAAACTCAAAATCGATTTCCCGAAGGTGTTCTGACCCTACTGACCCAGAGCAACAGAATTCCGGGAGTCTCATCCAAGGAGTGCGAACCCTTAACCCCTATTGTCAAGCTCACTGGAAACATCTTCGATATCCCCTTTCACCCACAGCGGTGTTGTCTCGTGTCCGCGTGTCCTTGGACTAGTCTCCGTTCATTTGTAGAGTTGATCAGTCGTACAGGTAACTTCGTTCCTTGTAGCTCGAAATTGTAAAAGCGTAAGCAGTTGTGCATCAAAGGAAAATAAAGAGTCCTTCATGTAGTGGATAAAGGCGTCAAAAAAATATATTGCTTTAAAATTTGGTATTCCTTCCAACAGCTGATCAACTGTTATAAAACACCGAGATAAGTTAAAAAATTTTTGCTCATCGAATTCTTGTTCAAAACGTTTAAGAACATGTGTCTATGGAGGTGAAGACGAGGCAATTTTGAAATGGATTCACAAAACGCGAGATAAAAATGTTCCGATCTTTAGACCTTTCATAATAGAAAAAGCTCTTCAATTTGCGAAGACATTGAGATGCGACCCATTTCTAGGTTGCAATGGACGGCTAGAAAAATGTTAGAAAATATACGGAAAAATATGCCTAAAGGGATTTTTGGTGCACTGCAAATATGTGATTCATATTATGAAATGAAATATTTTTTTTAAAAAAATTAACAGATTTTATGAGTAATTATACTTAACGACTCATTTGATGATGTATGTTTAGAAATTCTAGCTATAAAATAATGCATGCTAAAATAAGTATGTTTATTCTAGTTAAATTAAGTATGTTTATTCTAGTTAAAATAATGTATGTTTCTTTTTTTTGGAAGGTAAGATATGTAAAATAAATAGATATTAATTTTCAAAAGAATGTGAATAACTACTTTTTTAAATATGAAGTGATTGTAAATTTAAAATTTGTTTTATGTGATTTATAATGTATATTGAAAAATGAATCTCTATCTAACGAACTGTTTTTCGGGATTCAGCTGCTGTGTTTTATAAAGATCTGACTGTATATATATAGTCAAAATTTCTCTACTGGAGAAAGATGAATAGACACTAAACAAAACTGAAAAAAATTGAAATTGCAAGTTAACCAGACAATAGGTTTTATATATATATATATATATATATATAATTTATAAATATCTCATCATATAATATATATATCTCATCAATAATATCTATATCTCATCAAAAATTTTCAAATATCTTAATTACTGCCTTGAAAGAAAAATGTCTTCCTTTCTCACAAACAAAATCACACTAGCATTAATAAGCTCACAGTAAAAATTAAAAATACCTTCAAATCAAAGACAGAAAGAATAAAATATCAATGATCGTACAGCGTACAGGCAAAGCAGTTGCAATCAACTTTTGGTAGCCTGTACGGTGTACGTGCAAACCAGTAAAAGGCTTAAAAGGTTCTGCAAATCAGGAATAAGTAAAAATCCACTGCAACTAATTGAAAGGATCATACGATGCCTTACGAAATTTTGCCTCTTACGAATGCTTTACCCCGACGAAATTTTGTCGATGTTTCTTCATCAAAATATTTCTGGAGTTAAAAAATTCACTGAAGTTTAATTCAATAAAGTTAGAGGCTCTATATTAAGAAAATGTTAACTGAAAGCAGGGATCATCTAATCTTCAATACTTAATTAAAAAATAAGGCAGCATAAAATAAACTTCATAAATCGGGAAGCTTTAAGATAATCTAATATATGTTTATATTTACTTTGCTAATTTTAATTAGCATAGCCATAATAAAGTTTATTTTTAGAGTGTTTTAATGACTTCCGGTATTTTATCTGCGCTGGAATCCTTTAGGTATTGAATTCGGAAAATCTCTCACGCTGCTATTTTATTAAATAGCAATTTAAAACTTTCATTAAGGGAGATTTAGTGAATTATAAATTCTTTCTTAAATATAAAACTAAGCTTGATTTATTAATATTCGATAGATATTTACAATGCAAGAGATATTCATTGGTATGAATACTTAGTATTCTTTTATCATTTTTCAATGAATCATTTGAGCCCATTAATAACCTTTCAGACCGTTTGTAATCGTGGAAAGTTAATTAATTAATTTATAAAAATTCGTTTTTGTTTATCACAGTTTTGATAAATAGGCTTAATGGTAACTGCACAAGTACGATGAATTTATTTAGGATAATAAATTTCTGAATTACTTAGTAGGTGGCTTATACAAATCTAATAACTTGCATTAAAAATGATGAATAAATGTTCTTTTAAATTGAGCTTATTTTAATATCTAAAGCAGCACAAAGTGAATACTTTAAAAGGAAATAAAATTTTTTTAGTTGTCTGAGTTCGTACGGAGCTGTGATTTTAAAAAAGCGTATAAACAAATATAGAATCAGCAGTGCTATCTTGAGCAGTGCTTCTTAATTTTGCAATATCTGTGACCCAATTTTCAATCATTACTTTTCATCGCCCCCCCCCTACAATAACAATGTAACGTAAAATCCGGTCCTTAAAACGCGCACCTACACTTCTGAGCTGCATTTTTTTGGTTTTTAGATACATTTCCCGTATAACGCCCACCCTTGTTTTTTACAAAGAAACTTGAAATGTACTTATGAAATGATCTAATGTTTTGAAGTCATTTATTTGCGGTATTGTCCCAGATTTTTATAAAAATAGTATACTCCTAGAGCTACAACACCTTAAGTTATTACTGTAACCACTATATGTTATTTATTTTTTTAAAAAAACCCATATTTTTTTACATATCTAGAAGTTTAATTTTTTTAATAGTCATCTCTGTTTCTTTATTTTTTAATGGTATCATTTTATAGGCAGTGTATAATACGGACCCGTAAATTTCGGTCTAATATTTTTGTGTTCTAAGTGCGCGTGATCAGACGGATTTTATGGTATACTTTGATGCTAAAGTTACTACATGACCTTAATTTTAAAACTTACAAATTATCAAGGTTGCATTTATTTTTTATAGCAAAAATATTAAATAAGAGAAATTTTAAGTAACGGACTTGTAAGTAATACTTGTATTGTGTTACTTTTCTTTTAAATTTTTAAATTGGAACAGAACGCAATAAAAAGGAAATGTGTATATTTATTTTTTCAGAACGTATTTTATTTTGTTTTCTTTCAGTTGATCAATAATTTTTTTAAATATATGTTTCCATTTTTTTCTTTTTGATATGTTTTTGTTTGATATCACGCCCCTTAGGGGGCAATCAAAACAGTTTGCGAATCGCTGATATAGAGTAAGTTGAATTAGAATATACACATAAAATTGTTTTGAGAATAATATTACAAGAAAAAAATTACTTAAATGCAATTTCTTCGGCAAAAAATGGAGAAAGAATGTCATGTTTTTAAAACGATCCTCTTTTATGAAAAATGCTAATATAGTAGAAATACTTTTCCCATTTATAAATAAGACTTACTAAACATATTGAATAACAGTTTTTTTAAAAATCATTTCCTTTACTTTCAAAATTACTATCAATTGAAACAGTAAAGATTTTTTTTTAATATTTGAACAAAAAAACCGCTGTTACTTTTCTATCCTTCTTAATACTCCGTTATTTCTCTACTCTGATATAATAAAAATGAAAAAATCCCCTTTTCTAAATTATATATATTAAAATCCTAGTTCAACTCTGGCATAGAGGTCTAGCTGCATTTTATATATATATATATATATATATATATATATATATAAATAACATAAATATGTGTTTGTGTTTTTGTGTATATATATATGTTTATATATATATATATATATATATGTTTGTGTGTATATATATATATAAATTTATATATATATATATATATATATATAAATTAAAAATAACAAAACTACAAGATTAAACTATCAACTAACAAAACCAGAAGGTAGAAACCAGATTTTAAGACACATAACTATAAAAAAATGGTGTAAACGTATTTTATACAAGATTTAAATAAACGTATGTATAGCAGTAAACAGATTTAGAACTTTAAAATGTAAGAAACCAAAAGAGTCTATAGACTAAAAGGCAGACCTATTATGATTTCTAAAGCTGTTGCTGATATATATATATATATATATATATATATATATATATATATACATATTATATTACTATTACAGAAGCCTTTTTCCTAAAAGGAGAATGTCTTAAAAATATGTCATTCTTTTTTGCCTAAAAATTGTATTTAAATAATTTTTTCTCGTTAAAATGTTCATAAGACAGTTTATTTGTATAATCTTATTCAACTGACAGTATGATAAAAGTATCCATTCATACTGATTTTTCTAAATCACACTATTGAACGTATTCAGTCATCATAAGTTGCTAAATTACCTAATGAAAGGTAAAATATATCTTCAAAACACATAAAATGGTTATAAGCTTTCCTTGGAAATTATTAATTTATTAAAATACAAAGATTTTGTACCGACAATTATAAATATTAGAATTATGAAAAAATACGGGAGACTTTGAATTATTTTTTTTCCATTAAGATTTCTTTCTTTTTATGTCACAATATCAAGTAGTAAAATAAGTTTTATTTCACTTGTACGTAGTTCAAAAATACTTCAGCTACTTAAAAAAATCAAATTACTTCATCTTACCTTTGAATTTCAAACTATAAAATACTATCCTAGGAGCTGCAATGATCTTGGGTATTTTCTTATCAGAGTTTAAAAACATCTTTTATTTGCAAAGTTTTAGAGCCAAAATGTCACTACTCGTTGAAGCCAAATGGTTTCTTGATCGACTTGTTTTAGAACAGTGCAATTCGTAAAGTCTTCTTTCATGTCATCTAGCAGTAAAACTCCCGAAACATATATATGAATATAAAATAATCAAAGAGAAAAATAACGTATGTTCGTAGTTATTCCTTAAAAAAATTTGAAGCTCATTTTTTTCATAAGTGTTTTTGTAAAGTATGCTATAATTAAATCAAAGTATTACAGAAATTCTCAATAGCCTAATTAATGATCTATATGCAATTACCTTAATTCTTTTATTGTAATGTACTTAAAAAAAAGTTTTACTCCGTGAAGAATTGTAAAACTAAAAGATATAATGCTAATTGAAGTTAAAATTTAATCAGTCAAGGCTTTTGTTCCATTTTATTTCAAATGTTTCTTGGCTGTAATTTGACATCTCATGTATAACTTATGATATGGAAAATAGCCTAATGAGTCCTCAATGTATGATTTCTTTTAATAGCGACGCTAATATTTATTTCTGTAACATTTTAAGATGTTGATATACAAATCATGTTTTATTTATATATTGGTTTATGTCTTTAATTCAATTATATACAAACTATTTTTAACTACTTTTCATAAAAATTATTCTTTTATTGCAAAAATGGGAATAATAAAAACAATAATATATCCTTTTTGATTAAATGAAAAGGAAAAATAATTTTTATACATGTTAATAATTTCATCCAACAAATCTATGACATTTGAAAATGTTATTATGAACGTTATTTATTGTTTTATGTAGAACGGAATTTTGTGTCTTGTAAGGTAATTATTTATAAGTCAATAAAGAATATAGAATATAACAAAAGACGAAGAAAAAATTTCCAGACGTAGAGTAGATTTATGTTTTTTTCAAATATTCAATTTCAATAATTGCTATGTGTAATTTGATGTGAAAAAAATTGATTTTATCAATTCTATTTCATATGATTAAGAAAAAAACAGAGTTCAATGTAAAAGTTGCTTGAAATGTCTTCATTATTTCTTAAAAGTCATTACGAGATATTAAAATAATTTACTTTTCTTAAATATTATCTTACGCAGTGAGACAAAATTTTCTTCAAAATGTATCAAAACATAAAATGCATTAATTTGAAATAAATACTTACAATACTACAAATTTTCTTAAGCATTACCAAATAAAGTGCGAAGCATATTATTTCTTATAATATAAACATCTAAACATTTAAACAAAAACGAAATATTTCGTATACACTAAAAATTAAATTCGTGCAGTTGAAAATATACACAGAACTTAAAAAAAGGATAAAAGCTAAAATTGCACAAAAATATGTAAAATATTTTAATTATCCTCAAATACGTATTGAGAAGAGACTCCTTTTATTCACCCTCCGTAAAAAATACATTTTTTTATTTGATGTCAGCGATACTTGACAAATGCATTTCTTTTTGCGGCTCCCTAAACATGTTGATTGTCGCTCTAAACGCATACACATTTTCTAAATGTATTGAGTACAATTTAACATGAATAAAGAACACTAACCAAAAATAAATTCTAAACATAAATTCTAGAGGCATTATTAAATAACATTTGAGCCTAAAGAGCATGCAATCTCTCATATCAGGGAAAGAACCAAGAGTCCGGATCGTAATTTAAGTTCGAAAAAATCGATAAAGAATTTTACATTTGTTTTATAACGTTGTGAGAATCCGATACGAGTTTATCTCGATATGATTTCATTTAATATCAGAATTATCGATTTTCGCCTATCGAAATATAGCAGGAAAAAGTGTTTTAAGCATTATTTCCTGTCGTCCATTTCTATCGATTCAATCTGGCTTGTATCAGAAACAATCTCGTATCATCGTATCGATATTACTTTTCCAATTTTTAGCGCTCATTGCCCAAAATCATTGGGCCTCATTTTTGCTGGGAGGAGCGTTTTATGGCCCATTACTGCTACTGTCAGCGTATTTTTTACGACCAAAGTGCTAGCTCGGAATTACCAAACTCGAAAATCGCCATTTCTGGTCATGAATCTTTATGGGGTTGAAGCAAAATTAAATTCATTAGATTAACTCAGTAAAAAAAATATTTATTTCTGTTACAAAAATCTTTCTTATGTAGAGACATACAAGTGTACGTAATACTACGCACTGATTTTATTTTCATTTAAAAATATTTCATCAAATAAAAAAGGAAATCATGTACTATAGTTAGAGCATTACTTTATGTTGTATTATATACAACACAACACACTTAAATGATCTATTCAATTGACATTAAAAATATTTGTGAATGTATATATATATATATTAATATGTAATTAAATATATAATGAAAAAAGGATCAAAGATGGTAATCATACTTTATACTACAACGTTCAGCATTGAGTGGAGAATGAATGATTAATGTTGTATAGAGCGTTGTGTAGGTTTGCAGTTAGAAAACACATCCAATTTTTAAGCGAGGCAAAAGTTTTGACTTAATAATATTAAAAAACATACTCAGAATATTAAATTATTGTACGATACACTTAAGAGATTTTTTAAAAAATTTTATTCTAGGATAATAAAATATTTTTCTCTACAGTTAACTATCAAGAATTTATTCAAAATTGATAATATTTTAGGTCTAGACCTGAAACTTTGTAAACATACGGATATTTAATACAGAAACATTGCAATGCATTAAAAACAATATATTTTCTATTTATTTTTACCAAAAATTTCAAGTTATGGTTTTTCATAAAAGTTTTGTTTAGAGTAGTTGGCAACAAGTAAAAATTCATTATTCAGAAGTTTAAATAATTTACATCTACAATTTTAAGAAAGAGAAAAAAATAGATTTAACATATAAAAATGCATTTTATTATATAATTATATTCTCTCTCTGAACTATTTATATGATGCTCATTACAGGAAACTCGTTGCAAATTTAACTAAGATTACTAAATATTCTAGGGAGTATCTTGAGGAATATCTAAACCAAAAAAAAAATGAAAAGGCACGTTTCGTAAATACTCCAATCCACATTACACTGAATGTAGAGTAAAATTTTAAAATTTGAATGCCTGTTATATAGTTTTAATCCAGGTAAAATATTATTCATATGTATTGTTTCTTATTAATTTCGTCGCTTTAAAAGATAAAACAAATTGCAATCGTATGAGTTATTTTATTTTAAATGCAGCATTACATTTTCTTTGAATTTTTTATTTCTTCCAATCAATTGCAAAACCATTAAAAAACGAATATTAAAGATAGCTGAATTTTAGCATTATAAGAGCTTTTTTTCAAATAAATAAATAAATATATGACAATTTATTCTTTATAACAAGAAAATAATTCTGAGCGCAAGTTTCATTTTTCAATATTGTCTTCCTTTGCTTGGACTCGATTTATATGTCATGATTCTGCTCGATTAATGCATCACACAGAATATACAACAAAATATCTTTTTAATTTTATTTAAAAAATCTGAACAGATAGTTTAATTTATCAAAGAGTTCATCTCGGAAGCATTTAAAAATACACTAACAATTTATGTATAAATTTATATGTTTATCTTTAACAATTTCATATGTTTATCAGTATATATAATGTAAGAAATTGTATAAGATGCTTTTGTTTCCTCTGCCTTTTGTGACATTACCACCGACTAAATAGTTTTTTGCTGTTGCAGAGACCTTTTCAAGAAGGCATATTTATCTCGTCTTGAAAGAGATCGCTGAGAAAAGGAGCCATTGATAGGTTGTGCTTAACGGTATAATGACGAGTAAAATTATATTTCCTAAATGTAACATTTTCACGATAAATCGAACAAGTGATGTTTGTTTTTCTCTACGAAATAGTCAAGATCCCAATCGTTTTGAAACAACATTTTTTTTGTGGATATTTTTCGCTTCTAAGACATGAGGGTTAATTAAAGATTAGTTTTACCCATAAATTGGTCACTTCCTCACTGTTAATTTTTATGAATAACTATTAAAATAACAGAAAAAAAAGGTTATCTAACAGTTCATACCAGCACAACATCGATAGAAAAATTGATGCATTGAATTGCTTGATTGATAGAAGTTCTTGCTTAATTCTTAATGAATTGTTTTTAAATAATTGAATTTGCAATTAAATAATTAGTGCAAGAAGCCATGACCGAGCCTCTCAGAAAGGTTCGATGGGCCGCAGGTTGAGTATTGCTACTCTAGAGGGTATACAAATTACTTCATAAATAAAGTAAATAATTCACTAAAAGCCTGGAAAAAAATGTGTGTAACTGCTTTAAGGTCAGTCAGTAGGGTAAAAACCTTCGGGAAATCGATTTTGAGTTTTTGGTGTTTCTGAAATCTCCAAATCAGGACATTTCCAATGATGTAACATACTTGCCAGTTTATTAATTAGTAGTATGTTAAAATGGTTTTTAAAAAATAATCAGCTGATGAGCTACGCCCCCTTTGAAAGATAGAAATGTAAACATTGACCTTTTAATCTGAGAAGCTCTTCCAAAGCCACTATCTTTTTTTTAAAAATTCATATGCAATTAACTGCAGAATGACGGCAGGCGTAACTTTTAGGGTTGTTTACCTATTTTGGAGGCAAACACGTTTATCTTTTTAGCGTTTTTAAGATTTCAATATTTAAAATTTCTGAATTTCAAAATTTTGAAGTTTTGAATTTTTTAGCATAGATCGAAAAAACTATTTAAAAAACAAAAAGGTACGTTTTATGAAGGTAGGAATACTCAATCATACTAACCTTTCTTCAAACACTAATAATAGTAATGGGAATCCTCAAGCTGGACATGCACATGACTCAAAGGAGTCGTGCAAAGAAAGAAAATTCCCAATTTAAATGAGTTTTTTTTTATAATAGATGATAAGCTGTTTGGAGGAATAGCAAATTTTAAACCAAAATACTTTTCTTGAAGTTTATATCCACTTCCTAAAGAATTAAAAGTTTTGTTTGATGTTCAACCACTTACGTAGCTACAAGAAACGAAGTAACTAGTTCCACTGATCAACACTACTAATGATTGGGAAACTAGAGAAATACAATCATTGTAAAATGGGATATTAAAAAGGTTTCTTGTGAATTGCAGTAGGAAGGTAAAAGGTTGTACTTCTTGGATGAAACACCAATAATTTTATAGCTCTCGCGAATTAGGCACCTAATAAAACCAGTTCAAAATTTATGACCACCATAAAATGTGTTAAAAGAGTGAATAACTTGAAATTTTCAGAAATACTTTGACATTTGGGAGAAAAAAATTGAATTACAAGCAAATAAAGTTCGTTATTTAGAAACTGCCCTTCGCTATTGGGAGGTTATTTTACGCAGAATATCCGGAAATATTCTTGGTACCAGGAAAAAGTTCGCTATATAGAAAAATTATCATTACAGATGTTCATAATATAAATGTTTGACAGTATGTATATACTGTAATACGTTTCTTTCAAAGTTTTCTTTCGCTTTTTTTTAATCACATTGCACAAAAAAAAAGAAAGAAAAAAATACATGAGGAATATTTGCAACTTTCTGAAACTCGAAATATATGTTCTTGCTTATGTATTATTTTAAAAACAGAAAAACATATGCAATCCTGATGCGCAAAAATCATCAATTCTGTTTAGAAAATGTGTAGAAATAATCAATGTAACTTTCTTTTAGACATCAGACTGTTCGAGTAGAAACGAATAATTTGAGTTATCATTCCCTTTAAAGGATTTTTTTATTTCATAACAATCATTTCGTCAAAGAGAAAAATTCGATTATATATATAGCATAGTAAAATAAAATAACATAATAAGAGACAAAAGGATACTTTTTACAAGGCTAAAAAATTAAATTTGATTTTAAGAAACATATCAAGAAAATAATTGGTGCAAAAGAATATCGTGCTAAAATTAGATAAAAACAGACAATACAAGAAACAGAGGTGTAGAGCTATTAAAACTTAAGATACCAAAGAGTCTTTGAACTACAATGGATACTTAAAATGATTTCTGAAGTGTCGCTGAAGTAGGCTCGCAAATTTAGGGTTAACCATTGCTTTCTATATCATCTTTTCACGTTTAGCTGAAAGTTTCGAAATGAGAAAAAAAGAGAAACGTGTTGATAAAAATTAGGCCTATATCTGTCTACACGTGGATGGAACACAAGACACTAAAGTACTAAAGGCAGGTCCCCAGGGAGAACAATAGAAGTGGGCCTGTCATCCAATAGAAGGGCTCCTTTTTCCCGCCAAAAGAGCCAACGTCTAATAGGAGGGTTCCCCCTTCCCTCCAACAGAACCATCATCTAACAGGAGGGTTCCCCCCAACAGAACCATCGTCCAACAGAGGGTTTTCCCCCTCCCTCCTCCCCTACCGACAACAAAGCTATTGTCCAATAAGAGGGTCCCCCCAATTCCCTTTGCCCCACCCACGGATCCATCATCGAATAGAAGGGTCCCCCCTCCCTCCCACGCGTTATTATTCAACAGAAGGGTACCTCCCCCTGGAGGAGTTGAGGGGTATACAGCTTCTTTCAGTTTTCTGATAGGTTTTCGATATGACGTAGACGCCCTAATCGTCGTGTAAGATGAACGCGTTTTTTACGATTCAGTCTTGTCAGAACAGGGAATGACTTGAATGTGAGTCATTACGGAGTTGAGGGATACTCAGCTTCTGGAATAGGGTGTGAACATAAAGTGGAGTTGTACACGACTGCTTGAAATATTCTGATTGGATATCGATATGACATAGATGTCCTTATCATAGTGTGTAAGATGCACGTGGAAAGCCTTTATCCGTGTCAGAACAGGGAATGACTTGAATATGCGTCAGAATGTGAGATATCAGCCATAAAATAATTCTATTTCTGTGGACGTTTTTCTAAAATTATTATGGATGGTCAGAGTTTTTTCAACGATTCACCTTTTAAATGGTTTTATTTCAAAATTTAATAAAAAGCCTTAAGTCACAAGTAAGTTCAAGTTTTTTTCTTCTTCTTTTTTTCACCAAAGAAATGAATTATAGCCTTTTAAATACGAAAGTGAACTATACAATTACAAGACATTAATATCAAGTTATGAATAATTTACTTTTTCAACAATTCTAAAGAAAATAATTATGAGAAAATTAATGTTTGTTATGTGTAATGCATGCCGAAGGTCTAGTCAAGGCAGAATCTATTGTAGAAATTTAAAATCTCATGAGACTAAATCGATTAATTTTCTTATCTCTTGCATTATTATCGCAATTTCTGAAGAAAATCATATTTCGAAACAATCAGATACCTTATTGAATTTTTCATTTTCAAAATATATTTATTCACAGCTGTTTTAGTATATAGTTTTATATTATAAAGAGGGATATAAACAGCATTTTTATTCTCACTTTTCATTATTTTTCCTTTTATTGTATATTATAGTTTTTTTAAAGTGATTATTAAGAAAAATTCTATTTATATGAGTGAGTTAGTGAATAGTATAAGAAAATTCATTCTGCCCCCTCAAGAGCACGTGTAGAAAAAAAAATATGGAACAAACCACTCATAACAAATGCAGAATTCTTAACAATCGAAACAGGGAAACATCAACATAGAAAATCGGAAAAACGTGACTGTAAATTTATTTCTTAAGCTTCAAACTGTTTCATTGCATTTTTTTCAAACTTAAGCTTCAAACGAAACCCTTAGAACTATGACGTGATTTCGAGAACCCTATTCCCAGAATATTTCTTTAAATAATATTTAAAGTAGATCAACAAGTAATAGGTACTTTACGAAAAAAAACCATTCTTAAAAATCTGTATTGTTTATTAAAATTTAACATAATATAATTTGCTCACACATTAATAATATTAATTTGTGATATTTCCAAGTGTCACCTATACCATGCCTTAAATTTAGTACTTGGGATATGTGCTTGCATTTTTTCCTCTACACAAGCTGTAGAAGTCTAGCCCCATTGAAGTTATAAGCATTTTATATAATGATTTTATAAATCGTTTTTATATTTTTGCTTTTATAGCCACTCACGTTGAGAAACGTTTTGCATTTAAATTCATGGTTCTAAATGGTATTAAAATGTTTATATCTGTGTGAAAAACTCCTGTGTATTTTGTATGAATTTGCATCCTAAATTTTTAGACCTGTTCTTGCTTAAATTTAGATTTACCATTGAATATGTCGATAAGTTGTTCCCTCTCCTTCACTATGGGTCCCCACAATTGCATAAAGGTGTATTTTCCATTACAAAGCTATTGTACAAAATATTTCGCTAACGAGTGTAAAATTATTCCATAGTAGACAAGAGAATATTATACTAGGCGGTATACATATAAAGAAAGAAACGTTTTAATATTTTCTTATAGTACAATAAAAATTTAAAAATCATTACAAAATAGAGTTTATATTATGTGTTAGTAAAATTTTCAGTTTTAGTGGGTGGGATGAGCTTCAGAAACTAGTGGTTTCACACACTTCACAGAAAAAACGTGATTTCATTTTGTATGAACTTTTATATTTTTCCTTTTTTTTATTGTGACTCGTGGAACCCCAGGGTTCCATGGAACACAGTTTGAAGACCACTGTCTTAAGCGGACCCAATGGAAAACTGATCGATCAAGAGTTCATTAGAGATATTAAACATTTACTTATATACATACTTTCGATATGCTTTGTTGAAATTTCTTCAATTTTTAAAAAAATTATTCTGGGTTTTCGTTTTTTTAATAAATTAACTTATTTATGAGAGCACTTGTTTTCTTTTAGAACAGCACTTTTATTTCTTATTTTATATAGGTGTAAAATATTTATAGGTATTTATTTTTCTAAATAAGCTATGAGATGAAAAAATTATTTTGAATGAAAGCTGAGAGGCTTTTATTTTATGTCTTAAGAAATTAAACCAACTTCAATTACAGCTATAATTATAGTTTACATACTTTGAATATATCGATGTAAAAATTCAAATAGAATTCGCATACACTCAATGGACATAAGATTTTTATGAGTTCTTTAATCCATAGTTTTCTTAAAACGTTAATAAGCGGTTTTTTTTAAAAATATGTATAAATATCAAAAACCCAGAATATAGTTTAAAAAATATTTTAGTACTATTAAAAGTTCAATATAACATCAACAAGAAATTTTATAATGCTGAGAAAGGAATGTTTAAGAAAATTTCTATTCCTCTTGCAAAACAAAATTAACGTTTTAATCAACGACGGAATTAGATTTATTCAAAAAACATAGCTCCCCTTTTATAAAAATAGCAGCATCAATTTAGATTGGCTTGTAGATCACAGCCACAATAAAAAACTTGGTTAACTGCATTTGGATAATTTCAGTACGTAAAACAAAAAAAGCAAAGGGAAAATATTTTTTTTTCTCCAAACATCCTTTTTATTAAGAAATCTTTTTTCTAATTATAGAACATCATACGCATATGAATATAACATCGAATAGCACACCACATTTAATTTTTTCATATGTAATACAAAGGAATGAATGTATCGTTGCATTTTATTTTGTAGATAGAGTGCACAAATGAGAGAAATTTACATAGCTCTGAAACAATCCTATATACCTTTAAACTTGTAAGGTATAAATTTTTTTTTTCATTTGTCGTGTAAATGTTCTTTATACTTAATACACTTAAAACGGAATATAATATTTTTTTATACCCATTCAAATAACTTTTACGAAGTTTGAGTTCCTTTTCTGTTTAATAATAGTTATTGCTTAATAATTGTATGTTTAATAATTACTATCGTGTAGACAGATAAAGTCGAAACTTTTTATTTAATATTATTAACAAGAAAAATAACATTAAGATGCACACTAAATTTTTTAATATTCCTATCTTCATACGAAAATAAAATCATTTTTGTGATTTTAAGAAAGTCAAAACTTGAAAACGTTCATGTAAAATGAAATTCGAGTAATGATTTACACAACTAATAAAATTTATTTTTCAAAAATTTAGCAAGATTTTTGAAACACTTAAAAACTACTTATTTGATCATTTACTTATTCTCCAAAAAGTCTATACCTTTTGAAAATCAAATTCACAAAATGTTAAAAAAACTTGGAGTATTAAATGTTTGCATTACTTTTTTTTAATATCAAAATGTTGCTCTGATGTTGATAATTGTTGAATAAACTATAGTTTATTCCCATAAGAAAGATTTAATTATAAATAATTGAGAATATACGTTCTGTATTTCATGAAAAAATTATTAAACATTTCTTACACTTAATAGTTAAAACTTAAATAATACCGGAATAAAAAAACGTTTTATTATACTAAACCAGTTAAAAAATGTCAGATTTTTTTTTTCATTTAATTGCGCTTTGAAATTTGTAACATGTGTTCTTCCGCCAACATACTTCACAGTTATCATTTGTATACGGTCAGATTAAGTTATATCAACTGGTATGCTTGCAGATATTCTTCTAATCTGTACACAATGCCTCTTGAGAACTGATTCATGAGTAGTTACAGAATTTCACACAATGAAGCTTTAAGAAAATCTTATTGGTCCCACGACTCGTCTCACGTTTTGTCTTTTTTTGACTTGTGCGATTTTGGGGCTGCATCTCAATTGGTTAAGTAATGCAACTTTTTCCCTTTAGCTTGTCTTTTCTGCATATCGGGTAGTCATTTCGAGTGACTGATTAATAAAAGTTATTATTACTTGGTTGTAATCATTTCGAGTATTGACTCAAATGACCCATGCTGCGTATGGATTTCCATGTGAACTCAAACAAAGCACGAGTTCTTTTCCTCGAATAACAAGAGGACGAGGCCGTCCGACAAATCTAGAGTTCAATATACACAAGAATAATCTTTTATCTCGAAGGAATAAAAGTCATTTCGTTTATTTTTTTATAAAAATATATAAATATCAAAAGACGTTTGTAGCAAATAAAACGAGGAAATTTTGTAAATTAGTTCATAAACTTTAAAAGTAGAAGAGACAAAATTTTATACCAGGGTTATTAATCTGAATATTTTTTTAAAAGTGAGTTTCCATAGTTTTTATTTGATTTATTGAAAATTGAATTTTGTTAAGTTGACTATAAACTCTTTTAAAACAGATATTTCTATGGTTTATTTTTTTTATCAATTATTATGGTACTTTTAATTGAAATAATAAGGCAAAAAATTATAAATTTTATTCGCAGTTTATTGATTTTTTCAATAATTTCCTAAATGCATTATCTGAAATTGGCGAGTTTAATATTACATGTTACATAAGAAGCCTCGATGCCCCAATAATTCAAATAACAAATTTCGTACCAGAAAACTTACCCTATAAAATTATTGAAATCCTCTGCGTCAAACAAAGTTCGCTGTGTAAAACAAAGGAACCTCTGCAAACTAAACTGACATTACGCTAAGGGAAATGTAGTGAGAGAGGTATATTAGTCATAAGATATTGTTTTTTTCACTTGATTAAGTTCAAAGTTACGTCTTGGATTGAGATCCAACAAGATGATTTTTATTTATGTTAGCCATTCTTAGAAATATTTCCTTTATTAATACGAACAGAAATGGATATTTACCAATAGTTCTTTCTAATGTTTGAAGAGGTCTCAAATGAAATTATTATGTGATATTTTCTCACACAGTTTGACTTGGAAATAAATAAATACGGTCTAATGATTAAAATTCAAGAATATTGGTCATTAGTCATTTTTTTTCTTCAAAAATATTGTTACATTCTGAATAATCGATAGTAAAAATAGAATGGAATACTGTATAATAAAATGTATACTGAAGGTAACTCGAAGCAAAAAAGAAAGCGTTTTCGAGTCTTTCAATACTGTCGAAAAAAGAGGTGTGCTGTGCTGGTAGGCCAGTAGGATGCAAATCCTCCACATCCCTTAAATTTTACTTACTGAACTCACATGAATCGCTACTAATAGGGCAATTATTCGTGGACTGGGATTTTTAACAGCATTGGCTAATGCTTCACTGCGAGAAACGATTTTCAAAACTGAGAGCAAACTACTCACACTTTTGAGTACTTCACATTCTCAAAATAGCTCCGATGCACGCTTACTCAAATTTGAGAATCGCATATTCTCAATTTGAGCAACAAGTACGTTCTCAATTTTGAACCAGTTACGGGATCAAATTTTTGAGAATGAAAGAACAGAATGAGAATATAATGTACTCATATTTGAATTTGTTAATGTATCAAATATGAGTTTAAAACAATAAAATGAGTATGTATAGCATTCATTTTCGATACTGTTGTATCGAATATGAATTTTTAACAGAAAAATACGTATTAACCCAAATCTTAAGGGATTTAAAAATGTGATACCTGAGTTGTAAATTTTCACTTTCTTCATCTTACATATTATTTTATTTTCATTTCATGACATTTTTACACTTAACATCGAAAGCAAAATTCTTTTTACATTTATTTTGTGTAACAAAAAGGTACTCACGTAGTATCGCGAAAGTGCCTAAGTCAAAGATAACTCGCCAAATTAGCAGTAACGATTTCGCTTGTGTCGTACGCGTTGAATTAGCAACCATGTACTTCGTTTTATATAATGTCGCCAATACGGTGGCGATAATACGCAAGTATCAACAAAAATATTACATTTCAAAAAACAAAACAAAAAAATGCTACTATTTTTTTATCACAAACTGCATGTCTTCGAACTTATACCGCAAATATAAATCTTTGAAAACTGCAAAAATAAATTCGATGTAATAGTTAAACAAATGTGTATCCATTTTGAACTAGTTCCAGAAGCAATTTGGCTCATTATAAGTTATATTTATTTTTCTAGAAGCATTATATTGTTTCCTTAAAATCATATACAAGCAGAAAATTAACTTTTATTTAAAACAGTTCAGCCCTTCAATAATGTTATTAGAAATATCTAGCAAACATAATAAATAACAGATTTTTCAAAGTAAAAATTTCAAAACAATGCCAGAAAGAAATAGCTTTTTTACATATTATGTAACCTGAAGAAAAAAAACCTTTTGACTAAACTAACACTCACTAGGCCCAGGTGTGTAAGTACTCTTTTTATCAATTGTTTTGTTTAAATAGAAACACATCCATCGAGATGGAAATAAAGAAAATGCATTGCTATATTACAAATTAAGCTCGTTTTTTGTTAAATCAAATGATTTTACACTCTCCTATCACCAAAGAAAACAAATATTATAGTTTTTAAGTTAATGTTTTTTTAATTAAAATAATTAAAAATTTCAGTCCTTAGAAGAATGTAAAAACAACTAAAACAGTAGAATGCATTAACAAAACATTTAAAATGCACAAGTTTTTAACCAACTAGAAAGAGTTTTTAGAGAAGTTTTAAGCATCCATTTAAAAGAAAATATAACATCATAAGGACCAATAGAATTATAATTTAGCCATTTTATTTCCAATGCCTTGTTTTCAATTATTCACTGTTAACAAGAAAAATAAAACAAACCAAAATCACATTGTTAAAATATGTATTCTGAAAATTGTACACATACATATATACATTAAAAAATAAACAATATAAGTGAGATTTTTGAAACATGTTTTCTTCAATAAGTTATTTTTTATTGATTTTTTTATAAACACTATCTAATCTGTATTATAGTCAACTCCATCCTTATTTGTACAGAACAGCTGTTTTAATGTAATATACATTGAATTATCTTTTTAAATATAGGTTCTAGTGTATAAAAGTACATAAATAAACAGCTTTTTTATTTTTTTTATCAAATCATGTCTCTGAGTTATGAAATGTGAGTGAAAATGTCTTTTAAACAGTGTTGTTTCAAATAAATTACATGTTAGGATATGTGAGTCATCTAAATTATTTATATATAGCTGGTTCTGAGAGGAATTTTGAAAGTTTCCTCATAAGAGTAAAATTTTTACAAATGTTGTTCATAATTATATAGTTTTCTAAATGGCTATCTACAAAATTTAGCATAATACATGTAGTGTTATGCTACGCCCATATGAGTATTAGAACATGATGACAAAGGTTACAATGTGAAACCAATGGTCTATGGCAGAAATTGCAAAATGTATGAAATTCATAGAGTAATTTTTATCCATAATATATATACATATATAAAAGAGAAAGATTCTGAACTATGTGCAAAATTTAAAATAAATTATGAGTGGAAATATTAAAAATGAAGATTTATGCTAGCAAGCAGAAATGAAACTAATGCAAATTAAAAATAAAGCATTCAAAATATAGAAACAAGATAAAAGGTTTAAAAAATACAATTTTATAAATATTACACATGAAGGCATGTCTTCTTGAATTTCACATTTAAAAAACAACAGTTCAAAAAATACCAAACATTGGAATAAAATGACGTCAAGCGAACTAAACTCAATGTACACCACTGGTGTCTCTATAACTGTCCCAAATTTTGAAAACACCTCCTCAATCAATTTATTTAGCCCATCAGAGCATATTTGGGGAGAACTACATTTAAAACAAAAAGAAAACATGACATATAAACACATAATGGGAAGTAAAAACATTAATTACAGAAGCATGGAGGTAAATCGATGCAGAAATTACAAAAAACTGATTCAATCTATACCAAGACGTTTAAAAGTTGTTGCGGACACTAAAAGATATCCTTCTAAGTTCTAAATTAAGAAAGAAATACAATATTTAAAGCTATGTTGAGGTTTTTGTTGAGTGTGCGAAGACTTTTGTGGCATAATATTTCAGTAGCTTTTTGATAATTAATTTTTAATAATAATAGTTATACTATTTTAAAAAAATAATTATGTCATTCCATTAAGAAGTTGCAGATATCATAAAAAAATTACAATTTCTATATATTAATTTTTATTAGTCGAAATCATTAAATTTTATAGGAAATTGCAAGTGTATGAACAATTTTGGGGTTCTCTGTATTTATGTACTTCATTGCTTTTAAATGAAAAAAAAATCATTAATTTTTTTAAAAATTGAGTTTTTGCATAAAATTTGGCATATTTAAAAAACTTTTAAAAGTAATACAAATCTTTTATTTCCTAATACATATAAAGATGTTCCATTATTTATGTACAGTATAAATATTATTTGAATACATTCATTAGAATTTTGTGTTAAAGATCCTAATTGCAATTTTTCATGAAAATTTTACTAAACTCGACAATTTCTATAATCTATAACTCTCCAGAAAACAGCAAAAGGGTTAAAAAATTAGTTAAATATGAAGCTAAAGAGAGTTTGAGCTATAAATATGGCGAGTTTAAGAAATGTACAACTAGTAGAACATTTTTCATATTGTATTTAAATCTTTAAAAGCATTGTCTGAGAAACTATGTTTTTTGGCTTCACGGTAAAGTTCACAAATTGATTTCTTTTTAAGATATTGAATTGAAATTTTCAGAAAATTTTTATTTTATTTTATTTGTATTATAGACTTTAATCTCTGTGTAGGTATTTATGCATTTTATTGCACACACAATTTGTAAGAAAAAAACATGTTTTTTTTTAATTGACAGATTTCAAAAATAATATAAATCTTATCACTCTAGGTACATATAATGATGTTATTTTTTACAGTTTTAATATTATTTGAATATATTAATTAGAATTTTCAATAGAAGGTTTACTGTAACTGCAATTTTTCACTAAAAATTCCCAATCCAAAATTAGGTTCAAATGTAGTATAGGATTTGGATTTGGTTATTTTTCTTTGGATTTGGCGATTTTTATACAGATATTATGGTGAGATAACAAATTTATTCTGGCTTCCGGACATTTATCGCTATGTAAAGTAGTTTGGCGATCGATTTTGATCACCAAAAGAAATTGACATCGCCAAGTACTACATTTAAAAAAAATTATTTAAAATGTTGAGGAATTGTATTTTAATTCCTAGTTCTTTGCACACACTTTTTAAAAAAAAAGTTTTTATTTAGTTGAAAACTTATATGTTTCAATAAAATACTCTGAAGGTAGCCACATACCTTAAATTTATAATACTGTCTTTTTAAGTAATCCACCAAAAAAAGGCAAATTTTTATCACATTTTTCCCGCTAAATTCCTATTATAGCCATATATTAAAAACAAAGCGCATACTTTTGTAAAACAAATAGGTGAAAACTTTAATTCAAAAGTCAAGAAAAAGACTGTTTTGATTTAAAGTCCAACCACAAAATCAAAACAATTTAGTACTCATGTGTTCGTCCGCGGGTATAGCGTGGTAGAAACGAAAAATAGTTCGGAAGATTTATGAGAACTAAATTTGTTGTTGAACCCTAATTTTTAAAATATGTAGCCAGTATATTAAAAAAACTTCTTTAATCCTGAATATCTTTTTTAATTTGTTTGATAGTGTTAATTAACCATTTTTTGAAATTTTGAGTACATGTATGTTTCATATTCGAAAACGCATGCGTTCAAATATGATACAAACATACTCATTTCAAAATGATGATGTCCATGTGCTCATTTTTGAGTATTTCTTTTTTTCCGTGTTCCTACACTACCATGGTTGCATTTTTCTACTGATTCCGAAGGACATGGTTTGCTCTTTCTTCAAAATACACCGTATGGCAGCGTTTCTCAAACTGTGGGGAGAACCCTCCTCGGGAAACATGATTTGCCTATGTGGAAGGCGTGAGCATACTAAAAAGTCAAAAATTAAGGATTTAAAATATGTATTAATTTACTGAAAGGAAGAGAAACAAAAGCATTCTGACATAATAAAAATTAAATGCACATTTACACTGATATAATATACTTATAGATCAGTGCTTCTCAAACTTTCAATACTGGTGGCCCAATTTTCAATCATAATTTATATCATTGTACCCTTATACAATAATAATGCATTGAATGCAGTAACAGTGCACTTTGGCGCTTAAGTTACAACACGACCTTAATTATAAAGCACACAAATTAACAAGATACGTAATAAATTTGATTGCCCCTTTGTTTACATTTTCTAATGTCATGCTATTGTAGCTGTCATGCACTTTGACAGGAAAAATTTTATTTACTGTAGACAAAGCCTCACTAATTTTTATTTTTAAATGTTAATTTATCAAGTTCAGGTTGGCAACACTTTTCTTTAACTGTATCTGAGACCTAAATTGACATTATTTGTTTACCATTCGTTCAAACTTCGGTTTGCACATTTTTCGTTCACCTTTACTAAAACCTTATATTGATTTTAACAAAACAAAAGTTCTTTTCAGAACTAAAGCTCTTTTTAAATCGCATTTATTGTTTAAAATTATTAGTATGGATCTTATATCATCGAGATATAGGAAACCTAAGGGTCGTCCTACCAAAAGGAGGAAGATGTTGTTTGAAAACAGCAAGAAGTGATGGCAGAAATCTCCTGAAACTGTTGATGAAAAAAACAGTTTTATATTACAGAGGGATCCATTATCTGACCCAAGTACATCTTCCCAACCTGAGGCAAGTTATATTTATACCCCCAAGGCTGTGTTTTCTGAACTATTGCAAAAAGTTCCTTGCAAATATTGTACAAACTGTGCCCTTGTTATAAAACAACACCAATCCATGGGATATTCTAACAAAATGGAACTTTTATGTGAATCATGCCATGAAAGCTATGGAAGTGTGTATTCAAGTTTCCAAGAGGAGTCTAAAAATTCACATGATATTAACAGCAAGCTAGTGAGTGCCTTCCTGTCCATTGGCAGAGGGCATGCTGCTTTGGAAACTTTTTCATCTGTGGTCAACATGCCAACAATGGACAGAAAAACATTTGCCAAATGCATGCACAACTTATCGGTTAAAAACAAAGAAGTGAACAAATAAATGCTCGGAATGTCACTTCAAGCAGCTAGAGAAGCTCACATAAAAGTTGATTCTTCTCTAAAATATCAGGAAATCATTGACGTGAGTGTGTCATATGACGGTACATGGCAAAAGCGAGGACATACATCTAACCTAGGATTAGGAATAATCATCGATGTACTTAGTGGACTTGTTCTTGACTTTGAAGTATTGTCGAAATACTGTCATAATTGCATAATTACTGGTCGAGATATGGGAGCCAATAGTGCGGAATTTCACATTTGGCAAAAAGGACATATGGATGAGTGTGACAAAAATGTCGATGGAACGTCTGGAGCCATGGAGATGCATGCTGCACTAATTATGTGGAGACGGTCAATAAGTGATTGCCAAATGATATTCGTTTCCATGCTGAGTGATGGCGACTCGAAAACTTTTCAATTTTTGTCAGAAAATGAAGTATACGGTTCTGAGGTAAAAATCGAAAAGGAGAGAGAAGAGTGCTTGAATCATGTTGCGAAGAGGCTAGGCACATCGTTACGCAACAAAGTAAAAGAGTGGAAGGTGAAGAAGGTGACTCTTGGTGGGCGTAAGCAGGGAAGCCTTACGGATAAAAACATAACAAAGTTGCAAAATTACAACAGAAAAGCTATAAAAGATAATGTTCCTAATACCCAAAAAATGAAAACTGCTATATATGCCAGCCTGATGCATTGCTCGTCAACTGACGAAAAGCCTACGCATGGTAAGTGTCCTGAAGGGGAATCATCATGGTGTTTTTATAAAAGAGCAATAGCCAAAGGTGAAAGAAACCCCAGGGTCACATAGTTCCATGAGAACTTGCTTGTTGCAACAAGTAGTTAAAAAAATTATTCCTGTTTACCAACGTTTAGCTTCAGACACCATTCTTGAAAGATGCGTAGGAGGCAAGACGCAGAATTGTAATGAAAGTCTGCATAGCTGCTTTTGGCGAAAATGCCCAAAAGAGGTATTCGTGTCCAAAAGGAGGCTAGAAATAGCAGTTACGGATGCCGTCGAAAAGCACAATTTGAGCTACGTGAAATCACTTGAATCAAAAGAGGACTCAAACCTTAATGATAGTTTTTCTTTGACTATTGCTGAAAGACAGGATAAACGACGCATTTCTCAAAACATTTCTGTGAAAAGAGAGAAAAGGAAAAGAAATACTACTAATAAAGATGTAGCCTATAATGCCGGTGCTTTTTAATTTTTTTCATACTTAGCGACAGTTTTCTTTTTATGTGTAATTGAATTTATTACTGCTTTGCATTTTTATAATTTAATTGTATTGAAATACTTTATTTTTACTCATTGTGATTAACGAAATATATAATTTATTATCTGGTTGATGAAATACATTCTACTAATTTACTTGGGATATTAATAGAAAGTTCTAGCTTATTTTTGAATTTTTATCACTATATATACCACGCGTACTAATATGACTGTTACAATAAATATTACAGAATCTTTTATATATATATTCTGTACCTATCTTATGTTTATATGATATTAGTGTTTTTCAATTTTATACTTATATATCTTTAATTTTTTTTTTAAAAATCAGTTATTTTCTTATAAAATCAAAATAGTTGTTTCCCTCAAAATCAAAAATTTGCCTCGAAACTGTTTTGAATTTTTGTAATTTAATCCTATTGAAATACTTTAATTTTACTTATTGTGATTTATGAAATATATAATATATTATCCAGTTGAGATAAAATAATAATGGAATACATTCTGCTAATTTACTTCTGATATTATTAGAAAGTTCCAGCTTACTTTTCAATTTTTATCACTATGTGTACCACATGTCGATGTGACTGTTACAATAAATATTGCACTTATATGTATATAATCTGCACTTATCTTACATTTGTTATGATATTAGTGTTTTTATATTTCAAATTTATATTTATATCTTCATTTTTTTATAAAAAGCTAAGTTAATTTCCTTTAAAATAAAAAAAGCTGTTTTTCTCAAAATCAAAAATTTGCCTCGAAACCAAAATTCAAAATGTTCCATGCGCTGCAATTTTTGTCCGATTATAACAAAACTTTCCAAAAGTATTATTCTAATATGTAATTATAACTTCTTGGATGCATTGTAGTAATAGTGATAGGGTGAAAGAAGAAATTAAAGTTTTTTATGTATAAAGTCATTAAAATTCTCGAAAATTTCATATAAAAATTTGCGTTTACCCATACTTTGTAAATTATCATATAAAACATTACTTTACATGCATAAATTTCTAAAGAATTGCTTAAAGAAGTTAAATCAGTTAAAAATATGAAATTTAAAAAAAAATCGAAACGCATGGAACGTTTTGAAATTTTGAAATTATCGTTAAATTTTTTTTAAAAATTTTAAATTTCTTAAAAACTACAAATTTTTTCTCACCAAATTTTTTATATGGTTTTATAGTTATAACTTAAATACTGACAGTCAAAATTTGGAGCATGTGTGTAACAAATTAAAAAAAATTTTTTTTACTGTCCACTGTACTCTTAAACACTTACCGTCTGACAAGATTTGCCCTTTCATTTGAGATTTTAATCAGCGTAATCTTGTTCCCATGCGCTTCATGACATGTCCAGCGCACTCCAATTTTTCAATTGGGTATACATCTCCATAGATGTTTTAACAGCGTCAAATGCTTTGCAATCTCCATCCCCTAAGTAAGTAATATATCGGGCATTATGCAAAGATAATGACCGTTGAAAAATTTTAGACGCACCTTGAATTTCCATGGCTCCACTAGATCCAACGTAACTCCTTTTACAATCCTTTTGATGAGAAGGTTTTACATATGCAATATTTGAAAGAATATCAACATCTATCACCTTACCTGTATCAATGCTGGTCACAGTAACTACACCATTCAATGATGAGTAACCGCGTTTCTGCCATGTCCCATCTACAGCGACTGCAATATTAATATTACCTTCATTTTCACAAATAGCTTCCTTCGCAGCATTTTGAATGGAGTCCTCGTAAACAAGTTTTGCAGCATTTAAGATTCGCTTACCGTAAGGAGAAAACCTTGTAGGTGGTTGCGGAAGATTCATTATGCCGCAAAACATTTTCCCAGCTTCTGCACCTTTTCCAATGGAACGCATAGCATATACAAACCTGGTATTTATTGTAGCAATTTGAGTTCCTTCATGAAAATTTGAAGAAGAGAATTCTACACGACATGGACAAGCACAACATTTCAGGACAAATGTAATAGCTAGCCCGGACTTACGTTTTAAAACTTGCATGTCTAAGCCACTGTTACACATTTTACAGTGAACTTCATTCTTGAAAACAAATGCCAGAATATTCAAATTCATAATGGCATTAATAATACCTACACTTTTGTCATAGGAAGAAAAACTTCCATTTAAATTGGGAATTTTCTTTTCTTTTGCACATGTTTCCTTTGAGTCATGTGCATGTCCAGCTTGAGGATTGACAATACTGTCGTTAGTATGGTTGAAAGTATTCTTACCTTTATAAAACGTCCGTTTACATTTTTTGAATACTTTGTTCGATCTTGGCATATTAAATTAAATTAAAATTTTGAAATTTTTGATTTTCAGAAATTTGAAATATCGAAATATTCAAAACGCTAAGAAGAAAAACGTGTATTCTCTCCAAAATAGGTAAACAACCCTAACAGTTACGCTTGCAGTGAATCTACAGTTAACTGCGTATGAATAAATAAAACAGAGAGTGGCTTTGGAAAAGCTTCCCTGATTTAAAAGGTCAATGTTTACATTTGTATCTGTCAAAGGGGGCGTGGCTCATCGGCTGATTATTTTTTAAAAATCATTTTAACATACTTTTAATTAGTAAAATGGCAAGTATGTTACATCATTGGAAAGGTCCTGATTTGGGGATTTTAGAAATATCAAAAACTCAAAATCGATTTCCCGAAGGTGTTTACCCTGCAGACTATTCTTAAATATATTCTAAATTGTGGAAAGCATATGTATGTTTGCATTTGTTTACCTTAACTAAAGGCTTGGCTAAACGTGCTAGAATTCATTGTATTGTTTGTTTGTATTGAATATTTTGAAAATTGTATATAATTGTGTATATTTAAACATATTGAAGTGTATATTGGTTTATGTATCCTGTTTTTTGGACTCGCGGCGTAGAGAGAGGAAATTAACTATAAGACTAACAGCGCTGCGCGATTGGAATGGGAGTTTTATTTTTAGAAACCAGATAAAATTTGTAAAGTAATTGACAATTTAAATATGTGTGAATTCAATGTTGTTGTGTGTATAAAGTGTTCAAAAATTTTTTTTGCACGTCCACTGATCCAGTTCTCATTTCAGGGTGGCTGACCCTGATGTTTTGAAGATTTCGTGTCGAAGATAAAAGTAATGTCACCCAGGATGTAATTAAAAAATCTAAGTTTACGGGTTGTGTACGGCCGGGTTTTCCCCTCCAGTGGGAGGTTTTTCCTTGGTCCTCGCCCAAATGGGGTACACCTTATATAATGATTTTAAAAGTTAAAATCTTTGAGTGACTGAATTTTGAGCTAGTAGTTTTGAGTGTTGCTTTAGCGTATTGTTTGATAAAAGTTATTGCTAAACTAAAATTTAAGATGTCTAGATAATTTAAGACTTAAAATTTTCAACGTAATTTATATCGGGCCATTGAGACCCTTTTATAAATCCCGTTTTTTTTCTTGAGGGGGGGCTGTGAAGGTTCTATCTGCGTGAATTTCCAAACTAATCCTCTTAGGTAACTTTGGGGCCAGCATTTATTCTATTTCACAGCCTTTTCGGGAAAATAACGAGATAGTTATATGCTAATTAATTCGATTATATAAAGTCTAGATTTCGTAAATGTTAGAGTGAGAGAGAGAAGGAATTGCCAAACTACATGTAAGTATCGCCTACGGATCACTTCTACTAGCTTAGCGCGTATTTGATAGTATTTGATATATTTAAAGTAAAGTACTAGATTAATCATTAAAGGAATCAAAGGAATTAGATTTAGTACCGACCTGAAATTAGCAAGAGTTCGTCTCCTTGTCAATTCTGAAAGTTGAGATTACTTAGACGGGAATATTAAATTTGAATGTTAGATTTGTGTATCGGATTTGTGTATTAGGATTAATCTAAGTATTAAGCAATCACTCCGAGGTTTCCACTTATAAACTGAACTTGTGTTTGTTATGTGTGTTTTGTCTGTCCTCAATAAATAATTGTTGTTATGGCTTTTGTTGGTGATGATATGTTTCCTACTACACCTAGAGGCGCGTCGGGCGATGTGAACTCAGTCCAAAATAGGACTGGGATATGACAAGTTGTAGAAAAAATTGTAATTCTTAATCGACGCTGGTTAAACTTAATTTATAATTTATTTTTGTATATTTTAGAGATATTAACATTCATCTGGAGATATTTTTGTTCATTTGAGAGATTTTACAAGTAAAAGTTATAGATGAAAAAGTTAGGCTTCTGTTTGTCACAGTACCAAACGTTTATTTTTCTACCTCTATAATTTTTCTTTTTCAACTTCTATGATTTCTACTTCTTTTTTTCTATATTTCTAGTCAAAAATATTTTTTTTGCATACTGTTATCGAAAACGAGGTAAGAAAATATTATTTACATAGACAATTTGGAATTCTTTTTTTTTTTAGTTTATTTCAGTCATTATTGTTAACTAAAATTCAATTCCCTGCAAAATATTTACTTCTTAACCTATTTTATAAATAACTTTACACACAATTCATTTTTAAAAGAATTAATTTATACAGTTTCATATGATATGTATGCCCTAGCTTGAATTAAAAAGAAAATCTGAATTTCGTGAGATATGTATTTTGAATAATCCCACATATTATAACACATGTATACATGAATCAAACTCTGAATGTCGGAATCATATTTTGACATCGTACACATTCGAAGCATTTATGTAACAAGAACATGTGTTTTTAGTATGAACATGGATAATTGCATTTCCTCGTTGATTAGTGTAGTTTCGATTTTCTGTAAAATATGAGATCACTGGAAATAACATTCCATTTATACAAAAACATGGAAACGAACAAATTTCCTAATAATTTTAGCACATACTTACAATATGAAACATCTGATTGAAATTTAAATACAGAAAAATATAATTGAGTTATATTTATTACAAAATTTTAAATTTTGTAAATAACACTGTTATTAGTAATGGTATTCTTCGAGCAAAAATACTTAAATGCAAATAAATTGTAAATCAGTGCTTTAAGTGAAAAATATTCAAAGAAAATAGATAGTTTCAAAAGGATCGGGATATTGATTATTTTTAGTTAAAATCAAGTATGGTTCAGTAAGTGTTTGATTTGTCACGAAATATTTAAAAAATACCAATAAACAAGAATCGTTCGATGACACTTTTCCTCGAAGATTTCTTTCAAGAGGTGATAAATAGGCTTTTTTAAATAATCTTTACAACAGCAACAAAAAAAAAATATGTCAGTGGTAATGTCTCAGCGATAACAAAGGCATTGTATGAAATTTGTTCTATCATTGGTTATCATATGAAACAGTTTACTGATGCAGAAATTGTGAAATAATAGTCTTAAATGCTCCAATTTAGAAAAATTCAGTGACAAAAAAAATACAAAAAATTATTATTAAAAAAGCAAAGAAGGAGTTATAATACTTTGATCAATTTTCGCATTTTAAATTTTCAATGTTATCTTTCTCTTAAAGCATCCCCCCTCCACTAATTCTCGTGTTGCGACCCGCCTGAAACAGCCTTCATATGTATGCGGCCCGTGTGAAATAGCTAACATATGTATGCGGATCGGCAGAGAAAAGGTTGAGTACCCCTGATCTAGTATTTTTTTCTCTCTATCACATCTGGCATTCTCGTGCATGTTTGCGTCAGTCTGGGCAATCTATCGGACGTCTGCGCAAAACATGTAAAAATGCTGTACCTTGTACAATTCCAGTCAGTTTTGGTCGAGTCGATACTTCTATAGCTACCGAAACTATCTTGAATGTGCATTTTATAATTTGCACGCACGCGTTAGTTGTAATTCACAGTATTAAGAGTAGTCGGTACCCAATATCACGTTAATGTTAAATTGAACATTTCTATGTACCTTTTTCTCAGAAATTATTAACTGTAAAGACTTAAAATTTTTTGTGTATATTAATTAGACATTTTCTTTAAACATTGGAAGCTTTTTCAAACATATTGTTTAGTTTTTTTCAAAAACATTCATCGCAACAGTATCACTATGAATTTTTTGAAAAATGTCATTTTTTTTCACAACTGACTTTTACAAAAATATTATGGGAATATTAATAAAAGATCACTTCAGTATATACAGTTAGATATCAGTAATATTCAGAGAAGATTGCAAGTGCTTCCGTTCAATAGGTTCTGAGAAAAAGGTACACGCATTTTTAAAAACACCGTTTTGAGGTAATTACATTTTTACTATAAAATGTCACTTCATCAAAAAAATTATGAATTACAATCTGTATTTGCATTGTTTTTTTAATATATTAGCTTATTCTCAATAACTGCTAAGACTTTTTACTAATTTCTTTTACTTAGATTTCTCAGAAAATACATATATAGCATTTTTCACTTTTTATCAATGGAGATATTTTATAGCATTTGCATCATTTTTCTCAAATTATGCAGCAATTTTTGAAGAATTTTCTTTTCTGATACATCATTGCCATCCAAGTTGATTATAAATCATCATAAATACCATGTGAAAATGTGTCAATACATGAAAATATGGCTTTGGTAATACATCATTATACGACATTTCGAAAAGTTTCATTATTTTTTATAAATTCACATGTAAACACAATTTCTTAAAGTATCAGAATTAAAAGGATTCTTAAAATATTACATAAATGGTATCCAAAATAACAACAAGAAAACTGATTTTATGTTTTTAAACATGGAATTTGTGTATTTTTTGGTGTGTAACAAGTTTTGTGCAACGAAAAAGGGCATTGCATTTTGGGATATATTTATGTACCTTTTACTAAGAAACTATTGAAAACAAAGCTTAAAAATTTGTGTGTGCATTAAATAAACATTTATCTTTATACAGAAGTGAATTTTTCTTAAAAAATTGATCAGCCTGTTTAAAAATGTAATTTTTGCAGAGTAGAATAATGAATTTTATAAAAATTTTCCTTTTCTATGTTACGAAATCTGCTTTTTAGCTAAATGTCTGAGGAATATCTCAAAAATTTCACTTCAGTATACACAATATATAAGAAATATAAAAATAAAAAAATTCCAGTTCATGCATACAATAAATTTATAGAAAAAGAAGACACAAATTAAAAAATATAATCTTTATAACACAGTAATACATTAATATATGACATTTCGAAAAGTTTCAATAGTGTTTTGCATATTCACATATAAACACAATTTCTTAAAGTATCAGAATTAAAAAGTTTCTTTAAATATATAAATAGTATCCAAAACAACAAGAAAACTATTTTTATATAATTAAGCATGAAATTTGTGTATTATTCTGTATATAACAAGCTTCATGTAACGTATTTTGAAACATTTTTTTAGCCAACTGGCGATATTTCTCAAAGTTTGAGTTTGATATTTAATAGAAAAAACTATTTAAAAAATTGTTTTTTGTGAAGATGTTAAATCACACTATGTTTTAGTTACTTGTTACAAATGTGAGAAATATTTTATTAAAATGTCCGGTATTGAGAAAATGCATAATATTGCGCCAACTTAGCATGTAGTAAGCAACGCCTCATGGTTTTACCCGAGTAGTTTCTGTTCCCTTAAGAATACGGGATAAAACATACCCTATGTTACTCGCTGATAATGTAGCTTTCCATCCAACCGTTTAAGAGATTAGCCAAAACAAACAAGACAGACAAACAAAATTATAAAAATTAATTTTTTGATATATGTACCGTAAATACTATCAAATGCATTTAGTAAAACGCTGTTAACTTGAAATTAAAAACAGTCACTTGAATTTTATTTATTTGTATAGATTTCATACATTACTCCATAATTCAAATTGTACGTACACACATAGCACTCAACCGTTTTAAAATGTAAGAACATGCAAGTTTTTGCAAGATAAATGAAACATTTTTCATAACATAGACAGCGTACTTTCAAAAAGCAATCAAAGGTTTGTGGGGGTCCGGGTCTAACCGGCACCCCTCTCTCTCTGTCCGGCACGTCTCTAGGTGTGGGAGGAAGCAGAGCATCACCAACAAACTCTATAATAACAATTAGATTTATTTAGCCTTTGAACACACACTTAAACAATAACAAGTGAAACTATAAGAAGAAACCTGAAGGTGATATCTAAAGCGTTGAATATTCCTAATAACCAACTCTAGGTAAACCCGACTACCAGAAACAGATAAGGAGAACAAGCCCTAATCAACGATAGCTAATTCTAATTCTACTATCTTAAATCTTCAATCTAATAATTTAATCTCAGCAATTACTTTCTTAACGCGTGCTAGGTTTGTGAATCAAATACTTTGATATGCACACTTACTTAACAGCTTCACGGCTCCTTCTATCCTACATTTACAAAACCTATATAGACTTTATATAGTCAAACTAATTTACATATACCTCGTGTTCTTCTTGAAAGGCAGTGAATTAATGTGAACGCTAGCCCCAAAGTTTACAAAAGAAGGTTAATAGGAAAAATATCATGAATAGACACATCAAAGCCCCCTCCAAGAAAAAAGCGTGATTTATAAAAGGGTCTTAATTGCCCGATAGAAATTACGTTGAAAAAAATTTTGCTCTTAAACTATCAAGAAATCTTAGACTTGAGTTTGTGACGGGTGCTTACGCGTTTCACTAACCTTCTCTTAAATTCTATATTTTATTTATTTCAATCAATCTCCACCGGAAGCCAAAAGTGTGACTTATGCAAACGAGATATTTTCGGGTTTAGCGAGTTCGGAAATGATATAAAAGGGAGAAATGAAATGAAGAGAAAAAAGAGGGTGATTTTGAGAGAGTAGTTTTTCTAGTGGAAATATATTCGTCGGGAGAAGACTATTAAAAAGTATTCATTAAATCGGTTCGGGACGGAACTGAAAGATAGCTGAGATTGAGGCCGCTCATTAAAGCAATCCAGATATAGAAGAACCTGCCTTAAGAAAAGGAATCAGGTCAGTTGTTTTCATAAATTAAATATAAATGTGTAGCTTGATTGTACGCGTAGTTCTCCGTGGATTCAGTTAGGATTCCGTCGTTAATAATCGAATTCTTCTCGTACTCCACAGTATTTTGTTGATCTTTAGGTTTGAATAGTATTTGCGTAATCTCTCAATTAAGAAAGGTCAATAAATAAGATTGATTTATTAAATAAGTTGTAATTAATTATGGATCCAACATATTCAGATTTAGAAAATACGCGAAGAGGAGTTAATAATCATAGGGGTAGTGATAGACTACGACACTGGCGCCCAACCGAAATACCGGAATTAAGAGCAAGTGCAGGAATTAGAGTTTTGCCGGAATTATTTTTTTCGGGTAAAGAAAATGTGTCTGAGTTTATTTCAAATATTGACGATAACATAGCCTACTATGAAATACAGGCGAATCTAGCATGTGCATATTTAAAGGGTCATTTAATTGAGAGAGCGTTAGACTGGTTTGACGTTATTGGGTTCGAGTGTGTAAATGAAGAAGCGACTGCATTTGCAACGCTTAAAAAGAAATTGTCGGATAGTTTTCCTGTAGTACGGAATAAATCAGAGCTAGAGGCTCAGTTTTTTTCATCGAAACAAAGGAGAGGTCAAGCCCCGTCAGACTTTATTTTTCAGCTATTAAAAATTCATAAAGCTTTAAATTTGAATTATGATGAGATAAAATTGGTCGATCACATAGTAATGCGACTAGAACCCCAAATAATGGATTATTTAGAAGTTCGAAACCCCACAACGAAAGCTCAGTTGGTAGAGTTGGTAGACCGGTATGAGGAGCGTCATAGCTGCTGGGAAAACCAGGTGTTGTGAATAAAAATGATTTGTGTTAATGAGTGGCTGCATGGCGCCACGTTTCTGTAACTGTGAAGTGGTTCTGTGACGTCACTATGCTCTTTATATAAAACGGGTGAAGCAATCACGTGTGCTTGCTCGCTCGGCAGTTCTTAATAAAGTTAGCTTCTTTATATTGCTGGCTGATGAATGAATCACTTTCCACCAACGCCCAGCATCTGGTAGATGCAGCCCACAGAACTTAAGAATTAATTGTGTTCCTAATATAATTAGTGGCGCCCAACGTGGGGCGAGGCTGTTTGTTGGAGGTGAAACTGAAACCGAATTACGAACTATTGAACTTTGAAATTTTCGATCTATAAAGATGGAAGTGACTGCGTTGAAAGCGCAAAGGAAAGGGCTGAGAACAGCATTTTCTCTCAGTCTGAAGAAAATTGAAACCGAATTGAGGAAAGAAGACATCGATATGAATCTACTTTCGATTCTGAAAACTCAAATCATGGATAAATTCCAGAGACTCGACTCTTGTCAGAATCAAATTTCTGAACAACTCTTAGAAATGAAAGATGCCGAGCAAGAATATTTGGATGATATGGAAGACGCAGAAAACTACCGTGACCGCTATATCGAAATGTATTCCCGAGTAGATTCGAAAATACAAGAAACTGCTATTCCAACCGAAACTGAAAAGAGAAGTTTCAAATTACCGAAAATTGAATTGAAAAAGTTCAGTGGCGAAGCTAAAGACTTTTTGGCCTTTTGGAGTCAATTTCAGAAAATTCATAATGATAAAAGCATCGCGCCGGAGGACAAGATGCAATATTTATTGCAATCCGTAGAACCAAAATCGAAAGCAGAACGATTAGTGTTGAGTTTCCCAGCGACGGCGGAAAATTACCTTAAAGCCATTGATCAATTAAAAGAGAGATACGGCCGTGAAGACTTGCTCGTACAAATTTACGTACGTGAACTGTTAAGTTTAGTTATGAAGAACGCTGCGTCTGGAAGAACGAAAACTGATTTGCCCGCCTTGTACGATGAACTCGAAGGAAAATTACGATCGTTGGAGAGCCTTGGACGAACGCAAGAAAAATATGGAGACTTTCTAACACCGTTGGTAGAATCCTGTTTACCCGAGGAAGTCCTGGTAGCCTGGGAAAGAAAACGGAATAATGAAACAGAAGCCAAAGGATCACGAAATCTAGAACATTTAATGACTTTCCTTCGCCTGGAAGTTCAAGGGGAAGAGATGGTGCAACTGGCTAAATCCGGTTTCGGCCCTACTATCCGAAAGAGAGATCCCCCAACCGAAAGGATGAAAACAACTGAATTAATGACTGCATCAGCACTGGTGAGTTCTGAAAGTGCTTCAGGTAAGAAAGTTAATAACTGTATTTTTTGTGAGAAATATCATCCGAGAGAAAAATGTTATAATGCTAGAAAAATGTCTTTTATTGCTAAGAAACAATTATTATTAAGAAAAGGTGCTTGTTTTATATGTTTAAATAGATCTGGTCATTTAAGTAAAAATTGTGTTGTTAAACATACCATTAAGTGTTCTAAATGTAATTATTCCCATTTTGAAATTATGTGTCCAAAATTAGATAAAAATTATGATCAAAAATGTTCCATAAAAACTGAGAATTCTCTATCAAGTAACTGCAACAGAAACGAAAGTATATACTTTCAAACTCTCTGCGTTTTCATTCGGATCAAGGGTCGGGAAAAGAAAGTGCGAGTTCTCATTGATTCCGCTTGTGAAAATAGCTATATCAGTGAAAGTGTTACTAGTATTTTGAAGGCCACTCCACTTAGAGAGGAAACTATAATTCATTCTCTCTTCGGGGGAAATGAATCGAAACCTAAGCATCACGGTGTGTTTTCTATTGAGGTTAGTGATTTAAAACGCTCTTATGTATGTAGTTTTGAAGCGCTATCGGAAAAGAAAATATGTGGATTTATTTCTAAGATTGAGGATAAGCGTATTCTAAATGAGTTAAAGAATAAGGAAATTATTTTATCGGATTTAAATTGTAAGGAAACTGAAATTGGACTTTTGGTTGGGGCTGATAATATAGGAAAATTATTAACTGGGAACTTAATAGAATTAGATTCTGGCTTAACAGCTATTGAAACTAAACTAGGATGGACGGTAATTGGAAAATTAAGTTCAAACGTTAAAAACGAGATGTTAACGACATCGTCGTTGCATGTAAGGAATGTTAGTGTTAAAGAATTATGGGAGCTAGATGTTTTAGGAATAACTGATCCCTTACTTAATGAAAATACTAGAGAAAATTTTGATTTAACCGATTTTAAGAATAAAATGAAAATTCTTCCCGATGGAAGATATGAAGTGACACTCCCATGGAAATGTAACTCTGAGAATTTACCCAGTAACAAAGAACTAACGTGGAAAAGGCATTTACGGATGATAAATAAATTAAGAAACGGTAAATTTTTTTGATGATTATAAAAGTGTGTATAGGGAGTGGGAAGATTTAAATATCATTGAACGTGTGCCGGAGGTAGAATTGAACAATGAATGTCATTATTTACCTCATAGGCCAGTGATTAAATTAGATAGTGCGACAATGAAAATACGTCCAGTATTTGACGCCTCCGCCCATGAAAAAGGGAAACCATCTTTGAACGACTGTTTATGTAAAGGCGTAAACCTTATTGAACTAATACCTGACATTTTAGATCGTTTTAGAATTTATCCAATTGGAATTGTAGCCGATATTGAAAAGGCTTTTTTGATGCTATCTGTTACACCCAAAGATAGAGATTATCTCAGATTTTATTTCCCATGCAATGAAAAACAATTAGTGTACAGACATTGTCGAGTTGTATTTGGGGTGTCTTCCAGCCCTTACTTATTGAATGCATCTATTATGCATCTTTTAGAAAACTGTAGTCCTGAATATAAGGAAGTTGCACAAAAGTTAAAATCTTCTTTTTATGTTGATAATTGTGTAGCTGGTGTTTTCAGTGTTGATAAAATAGAGATATTTATTGAGAAGGCTAAATTAATTATGGCGAAAGGATGTTTTAATTTACGTACTTTTGAGAGCAATGTGGCAAGTAGAAGTGTTGATAAACACTCAGGTGAAACTTTTATTTTGGGTATCATTTGGGACTTGGATAATGATGTTTTGAAATGTTGCACGAATTTCGAATCATTAACGTGCGAAACGAAAATAACCAAACGATTAGTTTTGTCTACTGTACAAAAAGTTTTTGATCCCATTGGGATGTTGGCGCCGTCTACATTGCTTCCCAAATTAATACTACAGGAACTATGGGAAATGAAAATTGCATGGGATCAGGAACTACCTCAGAATATTGTAAATAAATTTATGAAATGGCGTAAGGAAATTCAAATTTTAAAAGATGTAACTGTGCCACGTTGTATGAAAATTGATATTTTAACTGAATTGCATGTATTTGTTGATGCAAGCAAGGGGTCATATGCGGGTTGCGTCTTTGCTCGATCAATTGTTGATTCTAGAGTTAGCGTAATTCTCATTAGAGCGAAGTCTAGAGTCGCTTCTCTCAAACCTTTGAGTATACCGCGTTTGGAACTAATGGCTTGCTGTATAGGGGCTCGACTTTTAAATTCTATTTTGAAAGCGCTTAATATGCCGGACTTGAAAGTTACTCTTTGGTCCGATTCTACAACAGCACTTTGGTGGATTAAGAAATATAGAAATTGGTCAGTTTTTGTAGCTAATAGGGTAAAGGAAATTAGACAACTGACTCAAATTCAATCATGGAAATATGTCCCAGGAAACATGAATATCGCGGATTTACTATCCCGTGGTTGTTCTCCACGAGAAATGCTTAATTCTAGATGGTGGGAGGGGCCATCCTGGTTGAAACAAAATTCGGAATTTTGGCCAGATGGGGAAATCAGTTGCGAACCTCAAGAAGTTAACGTGGAGATAAAGAAAACTAGAAATGCGAATGTTGATCTAGCAAACGATGCACCCCCCTTGCTTTTATGTAACGTGTCTGATTATGATAAAATGATTAGAGTATTTGCTTGGGTTTTAAGATTTGTAAATAATTGTCGCAAAGACTATAACAAATGTAAAGAACATGAACTCTCTGTTGCTGAAATTGAAAATTCTGAGAAACAATTGATTCGTTTAACTCAGACATATTATTTACCTGATGTTGAATCTTTAAAATTTGTTACCTTTATTGATAATGATAATATTTTAAGGGTTAAGTCTAAAATAACTGAAAGAAATGATGAAAGTTCTTTTTTGTGACCTAATTACCTGATAAATGTGAATTTACAAAACTTTTGATTAGATCTATACACAAAAAGAACTGTCATGCTGGAATCCAAATAATGCAATCATTAATTAGAGAAAGGTTCTGGATTATCAGATCTAGAAAAACTATTAGGAGTATTTTAAATAAATGTGTTATATGTGCTCGTTTTAAAGTGAAATCATTGTCAAGCGGACCATCACCTTTACCACCAGACCGAGTGACTGATTGCGCGATATTTGAAGTTGTAGGAATTGATTTAGCTGGACCTTTGTTTTTAAAAACTGGCGAAAAGGGATGGATTGCATTATTTACTTGTGCAGTCTATCGCGCGCTCCATCTTGAATTAGTAAATTCTCTGTCTTCTGATGCCTTTTTGCTAGCCCTTAGGCGTTTCATTGCCAGGCGCGGGAGGCCCAGGATAATTTACTGTGATAACGGAGCCAATTTCTGGGGTGCTTTCAATGACCTTGCGAAATTGGATTGGCATAAGATATCGAGAGAAACATCAACTCAAAGAATAGTTTAGAAATTTATACCACCCACCGCCGCATGGTGGGGAGGCTGGTGGAAAGGTTGGTTCGCCTTATTAAAGAACTATTGAGACGTTCTCTTGGAAAATCAATATTGACCTATGAAGAATTGTCAACAGTATGTCATTTGTGATTGTGTTTTTTTAATTAATAGTAGACCTTTAACTTATATATCTGAAGATCCACAGGAATTGATTCCTCTTACTCCAGCAATGTTTTAACAGAGAATCGCTGTTCCGATACTACCGATATTGACGAATTAAATTCGCGAGACTTAAGAAAAAGAATGAAATTCAGAATTAAACTTTTAAGTAATTTAAGGCAACGTTTCAGGAAAGAATATCTAGGTGAGCTAATACAAAAACAGAATGATAATCGGGTGCGTGAGCCCCGAGTTGGGGAAATGGTCTTAATTGGGGACGACAACAAGAAACGTTTGTCTTGGCCTATAGCTAAAATTATAGAATTAATCCCTGGTCGAGACGGGGACAACATGGAACAGTAATACGCCCGGTACAACGCATCTTCCCTTTGGAAGTACAAGCGATTGCAAATAATGCTAAGGGTTGAAAGAGGAATCAAATTCTGTTAAATGTACTAAACCTGAAAATGTCTTGAATACTAATGATGTAATTGTGAAAAATATACTTCTTCAGGAAGATTGATTAAAGAACCAAAGAGACTGGATCTATTGAATTATAAATGTTATAGGTTTGAGACTCTCCCCAAGTCTCAAAGGTGGGAGTATGTTGTGAATAAAAATGATTTGTGTTAATGAGTGGCTGCATGGCGCCACGTTTTTGTAACTGTGAAGTGGTTCTGTGACGTCACTATGCTCTGTATATAAAACTGGTGAAGCAATCACGTGTACTCGCTCGCTCGGCAGTTCTTAATAAAGTTAGTTTCTTTAAATTGCTGGCTGATGAATGAATCACTTTCCACCAACACCCAGCATCTGGTAGATGCAGCCCACAGAACTTAAGAATTAATTGTGTTCCTAACACCAGGGTTCGAGTAATAATTTTGCTAGACGAGCTTGGGATATGAGTAGGAATCCTGATGAAAGAAGGAATAATAGAAATTGGAGAGATACAGGGGACAGAAATAGTCAAAATTATCAAAGAGGACTAAGCAGGGGTGCAAAAAATTTTTCTCGTCATAATTATCAAAGTCAAGGATTTGAGGGAGGAAATCGCTACAATGAACCAAATCAGATAACAGACCGGTATCAGAACCGTAGGATGGTGGTTAGGAAGGGTCCTAGTGATGATTCAGCAAAGCAGAATTGGAGGCGTGTTGATTGCAACAGCGAAAGGCAGAGAAATGCCAATTTAAACTTCTAAGCGATCGTGTTGCGGGAGGTAAACGATCGCTAGTTAAGTCAAATCCTCCTAATAGAATTAAACTTAATTCATTACGATTCTCACCAGTTGATCTTCCGTATGTACCGATTCTATTGCATGACACATTTATAAAAGCGCTCTGGGATACAGGTGCGGAAAGTCATTTATTTCAGAAAAAACATACCGTTCATATTTTTCTTTTTGTCCTATTAAAAAATCGTTAGCTGAAGTAGTTACGGCAGTCACAATGCAGAAATTTAGGCACAGTTGAGTTAAGAATTAAAATAAGGGAATTTTCGAAGTTGTGGAAATTTCATGTGATTGCTGAGATGCAATATCCATGCATCCTAGGTATTGTATTTATGTCACATGCAAATATTAGTTTGGACTTTCTTACAAAATCGTTAATCATTCCGGATTCGCAAATTGAAAAAGTTGCAATTTCGGACGAACCGGTTCAGATAGATTTATCAAACACTAAGTTAAATGCAGAACAAAAACAAAAATTGCAGATTTTGTTTAAGGAGTTTCATGGGTTGTTTTCACTTAAGCCTGGTCTGACACATGTGTTTTGTCATGAAATTGACACGGGTGATAATCCTCCTGTTTTTTCGAGACCTTATCGCTATGACAGGGTCAAACAGGGTATCAATAACTACCATGTTCAGAAGACGTTGAACGATGGAACGATAATTCCAACAACATCGTCCTACGCATCTCCAGTTGTTTTATGCCGGAAGAAAAACAGGTTGCCGTTAGATGACCCAGAAGCTCATAGATTTGCAATAGATTATAGGAAATTAAATGCGATCACGAGATATCCGCGATATCCGCTACCAATAATTGATAATTTGATCACTAATATTCCACACACCGAAATTATGCCATCACTTGATTTACGCAGCGCATACTTTCAGATGGCAGTAGACCCCAAAGATATTCATAAGATGGCGTTTGTTACAAAAAATGGTACTTTTGCATTTACTCGCATGCCATTTGGCCTTTCGGGGGCAGCTCCAAATTTTCAAAGGGCAATTGAAATGATACTTAAACCAGTTCTCGGGCGTTTTACCCACTGCTATATGGATGATGTTATCATTTCATCTCCATCTTTTGAACGCCATGTAGAACACTTACGAGAAGTATTCAGATTGTTGCAGGAGGCTGGTTTAACGTTGAATCGAGATAAATGTCATTTTGCGAGAGAACAATTACGTTATTTGGGTTTAGTTATTAATAAAGAAGGAGTTAAAACAGATGAGGAGAAGGTAAAAGCAATTATTGAAATGAAACCTCCGAAAACTGCAAAACAGGTAGCAAAATTTTTAGGAATGACGGGTTGGTATCAAAAGTTTATTAAGAACTACGCAGACATGTGTGAACCCTTATATAGTTTAAAACGAAAAAACTCTAAGTTCCGTTGGTCGGAATCAGCGCAGGAAGCCTTTGATCGTATTGAGAAAGCACTGACGGAAGCTCCAGTGTTACAATTACCAGATTTTTCCCAAGTTTTGAACTTTATACGGATGCTAGCTCAGTGGGGGTAGGAGCAGTATTGACACAGAATAATAGGCCTATTGCGTTTGCCTCGAGAACTTTAAACCGCGCAGAAAGAAACTATAGTGTGACGGAACGTGAATGTTTAGCTGTCATATGGGCATTAAATAAATATCGCACGTATTTCGGATCCTTGCCGGCTAAAGTAATAACAGACCATGCTGCACTTACCAAATTAACGAATGGAAAGAATTTGTCGTCTAGAATGATAAGGTGGACGCTTAAGTTGGCAAATTTTAATGTAGAATGGGAACATCGCCCAGGTACGCAAAATTTAGTGGCTGATATGTTGTCTAGAAACCCGTTGGAAAGTAATGAAGAACCAAAGGTGTCTTGTGCGGTGATTAGATCGTTAGTATTATCGTCTAGAGAACAGTTGAGAGAGAAACAGAGAAATGATCCGGAGTTGGGTCATATCTTACGTTTTTTAGAAAATCCGGACGATAGTTCCATTAATGAGTCAATCTGTAGAAATTGGTCCGCGACTTTAAAGTCAATAACGGATTGCTATATTATGCAAAATATACAACCACACTAGGTGAATTAAGGGTATTTATACCTAAAACATTACGTAAAGATGTAATGCGAGAATTCCATGACTCGCCGATGGCAGGCCATTTAGGCAAAAAGAAAACCTACTTAAAATTAAAAGACGCGTGTTATTTCCCGTACATGAGGAAATACATTTATAAATATGTAGCAACCTGCGACCAATGCCAAAAATTCAATTATAAGAACGGATTACCAGCTGGTCAATTAATTCCGATAGTAACGAATTTTCCGAATGAAATCGTATCTTTAGATTTATTAGGCCCATACCCTGCAACTAGTCCAGAACGCTATAGATTTATTTTAGTAATTACAGATAATTTTTCTAAATTGGTGGAAATAGTTCACTTAAGGAAAGCTTCGGCTAAAGCAATTGCCAATGCATTTTTTGAAAATTATATTTCGTGTTATGGAGCTCCTGTAAAACTAGTTAGCGACAACGGGGGGCCCCCAAATGATATCCGAAGATTTTGAGCAAGTATGTCGCAGGTTGAACATAAAACACGTTAAAACTGTGGTATATCGTCCACAAGCTAATCAAACGGAAAGAGTTAATCGTACTCTTTTAAAAATGATTTCGAGTTTTGTCGCGGATAATCACACTAACTGGGACCAATTTCTGCAATGTTCAGCTACCCTCTTAGGACAGCAGTACATGAGACAACGGGTAAAACGACGGTGGAATTATTTTTAGGTCGAAATTTAATCACCCCTTTTCAAAAATTAGTAATGGTAACTGATGGATCAGACTTAGTTTGTGGGAACATAGAAAAATTGTTTGAGGAGGCTAGAATTCATACAAAGCGCCAGCGCGAAAAGTGGGCGAAATATTATAATAAGAAGAGGCGTGAAGTTAATGTGAAGGTTGATGATCTTGTGTTAGTTCAAACTCACCCGTTGAGTTCGGCAAGTAAGAAAATAGTGGGTAAATTCAGGCCAAAATTTGAGGACCCATATAAATTTCTGAGTGTAAAAAATAATAATAATTTAGTAATATTAAAATTTGGTAAAAGAATAACTGTTAATGTGGATCATGTGAGAATTTACCATCAAAGATAAGACAGTGTTGCCGAATCGGAAAGTGCCAGAAGTAGTGATCATGGTGCAGTGGCATCAGACAGGTCGGATGATGGGCAGCCGATATTGGCGCAATCGGATAGTGATGGGGGTTGTGGTGGAGGATCGAAATCAGGAAATTTAGAAGGTAGTAGAGATATAGTTACGAATAGACGCGATGGAGTGGAGGTGAGAAGAAAAAAACGTGTGCGAAAGGGGTCTGCTGTTTCTTCGGGGGGGGGGGTGATGCGTATAATTTCAGGAAGAGAAAACCTCATTGGACAGAAAGAGAGAAAAGAGGAAGACCACTCTCCTGGAAGGAAAACATACAGAAGAAGAAGAGACTAGAGGCCCAGGTATCCCGAAACAAGAGAAAGTTAACCTCGTTAATGCCGTCTCGTCCCTCCAGAAAGCGGTATAGAAAGGTGGAAGAAAATAATTCTGAAGGAACAATTCCAGGACCATCCCGCAGTGAACAGTGGAAATCAGAAAGAGCAATTCCAGGACCATCCCACAGATTCAAATACAACAAACCCAGCAAGAAAGGAACTGCCCTTACAACCTTCGGAGCCGACGTCGAGTGGACAGCAGCCAATTCCAGTTCTCACAAGGGAAAAGAACGCCTCAGCAGGAGCATATCATCTTCAGCGGACTCAATGGAAGAGGAGACCCAGAAGGTGGGAGCGCAGAGAGGACACCCTAGGACAAGGTCATCAGTACAGAGGCCATGGTTGGAGACAAAGCCTATGCAGATTGGATCTAAAGACTAGCCAGGTTGTATAATTCTAATTTGTTTATTTTTCCTCTGACAGACAGTTCGGAGTATTTTCTATGTGGGCTAGTCTATTTTTTTTGTAAAATTTCCGTACAAAATTACTGCTTGTGTGTATTTTCATATCGGTTGAAAAAGCTTTTGTATTTAATTTTTTTTCCAAATTGTGGAAAACATTTGTTAAATTGCAATTGTTTTGCTACACTTTAAAGACGAGGCTTTATATGTGAGATTACTTGTATTGTTTGTTGTAATATATTCTATGTAAAAAAATGTATATATTTTTGTGTTGTAATTATTAAGATGTATAAGTAGTGTCTGGTTTCTGGCGGCGTAATTAGGAATACTAACAAAAAAACATTAACAGCGCAGCGCGATTGATTGGGAATTTTTGAAATGAAACCAGATAAAGGTTATTTTGTTATGAAACTATATATATAATATAATGTATGCCATATTTATATCAATAAGGAAGTTGTATAAAAGTTTCTGTGCATTTAATGTCATGTTTTAGAAAAAATTGACAAGGTTTCCTTTCAGGGCAGCAGTCCTGAACAAAGTGATGAGATGAAAGTGATCGTACGAAAGATATTATTGTAAATTTTTTTTATTTATTAGCACTTAAGTAAAGTGCATGTTTAGGGTTTTCCTGAAAGGTTTTCCCCTGATCTCGCCCGAATGGATGCACTGTAGGGATTGTATGTTTGTAAAAGATCAATAAATTAGAGTGGAGTACCCCTTTGAGTAGTCATTTCTGTGTGCTAGTTTAATTAAGTTCTAACTTAGAGAGTTAAATTTTCTGCAAATTCAGTGTTTTCAAGCATTCTAAAGTTCGTGAGTTAAAACTTTCAACAAGTTCAGTATTTTCAGGCATTCTAAAGTTCTGAGTTAAAACTTTCTACAAGTTCAGTATTTTTAGGCATTCTAGAGGTAGTTAAAATTTTGTGCAGGTTCAGTTTTTTCAGACGTTAGGTAAATTAAGCGAGTTCTTCAGGTCGTT
>BMAO01032685.1:0-173159 GCA_019973975.1 Trichonephila clavata | reverse complement strand
AAGAGCAAAAAAAAATACAACATAGTTTTTTTAAACATAGAAGTAAACATCATATATTGACAATTTGCATTGCTGTTTGGCAAACAATAAAAATTAATTAAAGAAATACAACTTGTACCGAAAAGATTAACCCTCTGAGTGTTCATCCTTGTCCTGAAAAATCATTCCGAAAGCGTTTACTTCTTTTTTGAGAATTCCTTCGAAAGTGCAACACATTTAATTCCTTTCCCCTTTAAAGTTAGCGGGAGGTCTACAGGGAAGATTTTATTACTCATTCGGCCTCTTTGTTGCTTTAAAACCGGGAGAAAACTCGTCCACAGCTGTGACGTTGCCTTGTGCGAATTTTGGGTGGAAAAAGCGGGTCCACGGGTTGTTTGATCGGTTAAGTCACAATAAAAGTGAAGAGTTAAAAAAAAAACTCGAAAGAAAGAAACTTGTTACAAAAGTTGAAAAATACTTGTTTATTTTAAACAAAACAAATTTAAAAAAATTAATTTAAGAAAAATAAACTATTTGGACTAACGATTTGAGCCAGAAAAAGTACCTTGTATTTATTGTGGAATATGAGACTAAGAAAACACAAATACATCGTAATGTTTTTTAAAAAGTAACTATGTAAAAAAGAGTAAAAGTGACCATCTCTCTCTCTCTTTTTAAACAAAAAGAGAATAAATGAAGTATCGTTACATACGACGATTATGTTTATGAAATGAAATCAATCTTCCTCTATTCAATTATATTTTAAATTTAAAGTAACATAAAGAGGGATTTCAATACTTTTAATTTATATATTTTTAATCCTATAAATGATGTTTTTATGTTAAATTAATTTTTCGGAAAAAATCTAAATTTTATTTCATAGTCAAACAACTTGTACTAAGCAAAAATACCTTCTTTACATAGGCATTTGTGACGGAGCAAAAAGCAAATTTAGTCAAATTTTTTATTTTTATTTTAATGGGAATATATTTTTCTTCAAAATGGTAAAAGTATTTCTAACCATTTTCTATTAAAATTTAATTTTTTATTTTTCTGTTTCTTTAGTGTTAAACGGAAAATTCACTGATAAATACAACTTTCACACAATTCAATCATTACAAATTCTAATGAGAAAAAAACTTCTCCCAATTAATTTTGTCTTTCAAAACAGTACACTTAAAACAATTTTGCTCAGTGAAGCTAACCGACAATTCCGCAGTGTATTCATATTAATTTTTTAAAAAAAAAATAACATTCGGAAATGCTGTATTCAATTTTTTGAGTATAAAAAAATAATGCCTGCTGTGGAGAAGACAGAGAATGAGATGTGATGTATGGTTTTGAAAGAATGTTTTCGTACATGTAGAGTATTTTTGAAAATTTAAATATCACCAAAGCTGATCATATGATTGTAAATGAGTCTTATTTTAGAATGTGAGCTGTGGGGTATCAAAATAAAACATTTTACTTTTAAATAGCCAAGGAGTTTATACTCAATATCCTCTTCATAAAATTGCTTACAACTTTTATTCAAATTGTAAAGGAACTGAAATATAAATATCTGACTTACTCCAGTCAAAAATATTCATATTATGTGAAAATACTGTTCCTCCACTTATTTAAGTACGTTTATAAGCTATAGCCCAAAGCAATATTTTATTTTTATAAACGAGGCACAAAAATTCAGTTATAAAAATATATTTTTCATTTTAGAACATATAAACCGTACACGGATTGTAAGACCATTTCTAAAATACTAAGAGTTTTTAGAGGAACAAAAACATATAATTTTGGGTAGTTCAAATTTTAATATAATACGCAAATATATATATTATTAAGCAAATACGTTTGACAAGAAAAAAGTAATTTATTTAAATCTTGTATTGCATGAATAAAATAAATCAAAGATCCTCCTGAAATAAACACAATTGAAGGGAAAATGTTTAATTTGCAATCGATAGCATATAAACGTTTCTGTTAGAGGTATCCCCGAAGTGACGCAATCCTATTCGGTAAAAAATAAAACTTACTGCTGGAATCATACAATTTCCTAATGAATGGGTGAATCCGAATATTTTTTTCATTTGAACTGTTTGGACGGAAATGGCTAAATAGGAACATTTAATAATTTACAAAATTAACCGTTATAGTTTATATAATTTCTTAAGATTACAAAAGGTGTGTTTCGGAAGCACAAGTTTTAATAGGAGTACGGCTTATGAAAAGTAGAACAAATATATCTGAAGAACTATGGTTTGTTACCTTAAATATTGTGAGTGAGTGAGTGATTTTGGGGTTTATTGGCGCAAGAGCCGATTTCGGCTATACTGCGCCAAACATTTGTTTTAATATCTGTGGTCTAGACGGAAGAGAGAAAGAAAGAATGAATTGAATGACAAGAAAGAGGGTCGAAAATAGAGAAGGATCACTAGGGTACCCCGGGTTCGTGAAGCCCGTGTTTGCCAAAGACAGTAAACCCCGTGGGAAAAGGAAAAGATCACTAGGGCACCTCGGGATTGTGACACCCGTACTCACCTAAAGAAGGTGAGCCCCCTGAGGGCTTAAATATTGTGAAACACAACAAAGTATATTGGAAATCAATTCCCCAATTCATGTTAATAAAAATGTATGAAAAAACTGCAAGACTTATTTTTGTATTTGTAATTATTATAATTTTTCCTGAAAACTGCAATTTCTTGTGCGGCACCCGTCAAAACCGCTGGGCCCTCACTTTTTGCCCAGCTCACCCCTACCTAAACCAGCTCTGCTCTAGCAAGTGAAAATGCCGTCTTCTGTTTATCAAGGTTATGTATTGCAGACTGCATCCTGTATGTTAGATGTTCGTTTTTTTCTTCTACGTCAATCTGTTAAAATCTGAATTTAAAATTATATGAAATTCTTAACATTCGCAACAATGCCCTTTATAATTTTTTTAATAGTATATGAATGCGTCTTCAAACATTACATTACATTTATGTTGACTTTTTAATTAATATTAAGTATAACTTAACGCAGAGATTTTCTGAATTTTAAAATAGATAGTTCAAAAACTCTTGTAGATATGATCATAATTTTTCATTCCTGTGTTTTAGCTTCTCAGTAGTGCTTCTACTTAAAAATTTATTGTATATTCATCAAATTTTTCAGCATAATTTTTGCTCTTAACATACAGTTTTAACCGAATTGTATGAAATTTACGAAATGCATTAAAATGCTTAAGATTCTTATGTTAAAATTTTAATTTAATATTTTATTCGAAGAATTGTTAGTACTTATTTTAAATAATTTTTAACTGAGTATGTGCACGATACATAAATATTTTTTTCTGAAATTTCAAATACAATTTCTAACATAAAATTCCTAGTTTTGTATGAAAATCTGGATATTTTCTGAATGTTAATTATAATAGATATCCAGATTTTAATTACTTGTTCTTCAGTTAGCTTTAAAAAAATAAATATTTAGAAATTTTGCATAAACAAATATGTTTAAAAAAATTTTTCAAATTTATCTTTATATTTATTTATATGCGTAAATGTCAACTGTAAATGTATCCGAATATTTTTATTTACTATTTATTCAAATATTCAAGGTTAAAAATATGAATTGGTATAAAAAACCCCTCATTCATGTTTTCTCTGAAGTAAACTGAAACTCAAGCATTTTTTTTTAATTCAAATATAATTTGGTGTATTGTAACAATACGCGCCCTGAACATCTGGCTTTAAAATTAAAAATAAATAAATAATGGATCTGAATTAGTTTTTTCATTATTATTTTTATAAAAGCGTAAGAATTTTTTACAAATAATTTGATGCAAAAGTTTAAAAATTATTCATTTTTAGTAGTTGGAAAGTTTAAAAGGTTTTAAATTTTGAAGCGTTCGGTTTCTTATTAACTTTTTTGACACCTTATAATGAAATAATCATGGTTTAAAAACTGAAAACATTGGTTAAGAGAAGAAAAATGAAGCAATTAAATATAGTTCTAGATATTATATATATAGAGATTTACACATTTTAAAAACTTCTTTTTCCGTTTCATCATTTTAAGATGAAGAAAATAATACGAGTTAATCAAACAAAGAGAATATACTTAAAAAGTTATTTGTCCAACTATATAAAATAGCAGATTACAGTCCCAACTTATTAAAACTTCAAATTAATATAAAATCAAAAGTGAGTTATATAATATTTTATTTATACGTTGGAACATTTTTCAAAACTTGAAAAAAAAAAGTTAAATTGCTAAAAGTGCAAAAAGAATTTATTTAATTCAAACGCAATAATATCTCAAATGAAGCTAAATTACAAACAGTATAACTTATAGTTCGTTCACTAAGGTGTCTAAAGAAATTCTTCCCAACTTTTTTACGATTGCTTCAGGGTCAAAACGCAGGGTTCTCCGAGAGCTGTAAAACTTCCTGTCAGTGACCATTGTGTCGCTACAACCCTCCCTAATTATCTTTCATGGTGTTAAACCATAAAAGAGGGGAAAGGATTTCAGAAAAACACGGCCTACCCGCTTTTGAAGCATTCTCTTGAAGTGAGAAAAAGACGTGTGGTGCGTTTTCGAAGCATCTCTAGACGTGCGGAAAAAGACGTTCAAACCGCTAAGAGGGTTAAAACAGATTGTTTTAACAAATAGCAGCAAAATAATACAGGATTTTCCGTTCAAATTATAGCATAATGTGGAACGATGCGCCAATCATTATTATATCAGAATGACCAAATAACTTAAACAATGGTGAATGGACGAGGTGTGGCACTACACAAGGGGATTCGTCTATGACAACCCCCAGTTTTATACATGCGTTGAACAGCACGGGAAATTGTACAATAAGATGGATGTCTTCGAGTGGGAAATTTAATGGGATAAAGTCTTGCTTCCTCCCTCTTATTTCGAGTGCACATCCCATAAAACAGTACCATTTCGCACTATTCTTCATTTGTTCACATCTCGTTCTCCCGTACTAGCATTCATAATATTAGAATACGACTGTATTTAATTGCAAGCGACTACACAACAGATTTTTAGCGGTCGTCATGATCGGCAAAAACGCAGCAAATCAGACTGAAGCCGCAGCATATAAGTGTATTTTTTTTGGAAATGCTTTTGAAATGTTTCTTTCGTCCAAAATATTTTTTTCCTATGTTTTACACGTACACTGAATAAATTTTATTTCTTAAGGTCTTAGTTGTTGTATTGTTAACGTATGCTTTTAAATTTAAAAAAAAATGATTTACATAAAAGTGACGTGCAAGAGTGAAAGTTTCCTGGCAGAGTTCCAACTAATTTCACTTTAGAGACGGCCCCTTACTAGCTTCTTGAAAATGGCCGAGAAAATGGATAAAATATGTGTTTTTTAAAGTTCCATAACTCGGCCCGTTTTTATCGTAATAAAATGAAACTTTTTGTGTTTACTTTGTTTTTGTGTACTGCATCTTTCCCTAAATATAAGTGTTAGGGCCTGGAGACCGTATGAAAAATTAATTTTTGTAATTTTTTTCAAAATAGGTTTTTTGGTTCAATAGCACGTAAACACATTCTTTACCTGTTTTAAAACATTTTTCAAATTGGAAGTGCGTATCTAAACCGAACGGTTCGGGAATTAGCTATTGGGTCACATTAAGGCTGGGTTTCAAAAGTTTTCGGACTAAGTCTATAACTAAGAATATTACCAATTTCTGAAACACATTTTATTTGAAAATAAGATGTGTGAGCTGCAACACACTTATTTCATCACTTGTAAAGGTTATCGAAATATTTCTGGAATCCATTTTTAGCCATGTCTTTTTAATTCAGCCTGCGATGTACTTTTAACTTAATCTGGAGATTGGAATGAAAAACCCTGAAAGCGTGGTGACAGTTTTGGAAATATGTTGTTGTCGCAGGGAGGCTAAATCAGCAAAGTAAGGAGGATGTAGCAAAAAAGTTGCATCCCGTTTTCACCACGTTGTTTTTTGAACCATTTTCTAATGTCCCGCCGCAAAATCCTTTTCAATGTTTTCAGCGGTGTGAGAAGTTGCAGACGTCCAGAGCGTTCCTCGTCGATGCCGTTCAAAAGCTTGCGTTTGCGATGTATCACTGCTATGCATATACTTCAGCACTGTCAGCACTTCACATATGTCTCCGTAGCACTTTGTAAAATTTGATATTCATTCTCTGCTCTACAAATGTTATTTTTTTCAATTGCTGGTTACTAAATGCATCCACTTACAAAATGACGTGATTCCGTGGTGTATATATATATATATATATATATATTGTGACGGTTCTATCCACACTGCTTTAACTGCAGTTCTCTTGGGAAATTCCTGTTCTTTAAAAATTATTATATTATAAAACTCATCTCCGAAGAAGAAAACGTGAATATGTAAATTAAGACTACTATGTATAGTCTATTGTTTCAGGTTAGAGAGAAAGAGATAGGTTAGATTGCTAGCGCGCAGTGATTAATTAAACTGAATGTGAATCACGGATATTTAATATTTGATAACTGAATTACTTAAGCTGATGAACTGTCAATGGAGATTGAATCTAGATCAAATAGCGAAGAAGTCGGAGCTATTGAATTAAGTAAGTCTTCTCGTATCTCGCGTACTTCGTTAATTGTGTTCATATTTATTAATTGGGTGCATCTCTTATCCTTGATCAATTGAATGTCAGGAGTGGTTAATATAGTGAATAAATTATTGTGATTGGTTTTGAAATATGGTTAGTCTTCCTTCCAATTCTCCCACACATTTAGGCACTCAGGAAAGATCTTTACAATATATATGTTGTTGTTGTTGTCGTGTATGACAGAGTGCAAATGTGTATATAACAAAATAAAGATATAGTCAAATATTCCCAAAGGCGTGAATCACTGCCATGGCAAAATCCATGGCACGATCCGAGTATAGGATGTCCATGCTGTAGTCATTGACTGTTTTAAAAAGGGCACCAATAATATATATATATTACAAAAATAGTTATATACCTAAGATAACTATAGTCATGATAGAATAGATTTAGCCACAGAAATACTAGAGCAAACTCCTAGCCTTAAGAACCAGGAATACAGGTTTAAACAAGGTTTTTCGGCCGGCCAACCTTCACCTGAATTTGACAATACTCTGGGCCATAGGGAAAGCAAGAAATTTCTAAGGAAGTGTAACTCTCTATTATTATAAATAAAACCATGATCTATTAATGTAAAACGATAATATTATAGCCTGTAATAATTACTAAAATATTTAAAATCAAAGTTAAACTATTAGATAATGACTTACCACGTGAGCAAAACACACCTTCCCCGGCTATGGACAATAACAGTATCGCATAAAATTATTAAGTTTTGATAAAATAGCATTAATACTATATATACACTTTTAAAATCTCTATATTTTATTTGAAATTTATAGGAAAAAAAGTACCACCTAGACATATATAATTAATTTTAAATAAAATATAATATTGTTGATTTACTTAGCTTAAGGCGCCATCTATCGATAAACTGTACAACTAATAACATATTTTTATTTAACTGTTAGGTATTTTTTTTATAAATTTAGGAGGGTAGCCATGTTTCGTACAATGTTTAATAAAGTTATTAAAATTTAAATATATATTAAATTTATCCCTAACTTATACATTATTACGATAAATATAATTGAAAATAATATTTCTATATATTGATATAGATAGGTTAGAATTCCAGTAAGGCACTTTAAGAATGTTAAAACTAAAATCATCTCTTTTACCATGAATATTGCTATGTAATTTATAGTCCTTAATACACAATGATACATCCAAGTAATTAGTTTTAACTGGATTACTATTAATTTTAATTAGCTTTAAATAATTTGGATAAAAAGAAATATTGGGGATAAAATTATTATTTTTACCAAAATAATTAGGTCATCTATGTATCTAAATATGAAATAATCATTATTAATAATATAGTTATTTTCGTAATAGTGTAAATATAAATTAGCCAAACTATTGCTAGCAGGGCCACCTTGAGGCAAACCTTTGGTTTGCTTGTACAGATAACCATTAAAATTAATGTAGTTTTCTTTTAAGGCTAAATCTATTAGAGCTCTAAATTTTTGTAAATTAATATTAAGGTTTTAATTACTATGATTATCTAAAATTACCTTAATTATATCATTTATATTAATGGAATTAAAAATCTCTTCAAAGTCATAACTATAAACTGAATAAATATTTTTATTTTTTAAAAAATCTATAACATCTTTACTATTTTTAATTATAGCTTTTTTAACAATTACATTCCTAACAGGAAAAATATTTATATACTCAGTATATATAAATATTGAGGATAAAAATTATACGTATAATTTCTGTACTCGATAACTTCATACATTATTTTTAATTGTAGCAGTAGTACATTCACTCTTGTAGCTTGTAACTGTTTTACAAACATTGCATTATGTTTTAAAACACTTCGCAACTATTGAAAGTTTAATAGAGACACTTTTTTTAGAAACTTCAGAGGGGAAATATTTTATGGATATCTAACATAGATACAATTATATTAATTTACATTTATAAAAAGACAAAATACGATGTATGTGTGTTCGTATAACGTTGTGCTGTTTCAAATACGGTTTCTCATTGATAAATGAAATATTGTGTAATACAGCTAATTTATAAGAAATTGATTATTTATTAAATATTCGTCACATATTTCTCCAAAAATCTGTTCAAAAGGCTTATTGATATTATATTTAATCAATCAACATCTCAGAAGGGGAGGGGAAGAGCGAGAGAGAGAGAAAGCCTTACAAACTCATTTCAATCTGCCACATACTGCAGTAAACAGACTAAAGTAAAAAATTGGAAATTCAATTTACGAATACGAATCCCCACAAGAAAGTCTTAAGATTTAACAGCGAAACACGTCTTAGAAGTGCGAAGACATTCTATCCTTAAGCTTTACTTCAAACTACTCCCTTTATTTGAAACTATTCCGTTCTAAACGACCTAAACTAAAGTTTAAGCAATTATTGGAGAAGTTTTCACAAGCTGAGTTGCCAAACAAAATGCGCCTAACAATCTGAAATCTCTTGTTTTTGGTGATTTTCTCAGTTACGGTGATGGTATTTTTTAAAAGTGGATTTAAAGCAAACGATAAAGTATTATCGGTTAAATTCGAAAACTTTTTTTCCCTTTTTTTGAGGAAAGTGGCGAGAAAGGAAAAATTTATTCGGAAATTATATTTGTTTTTAAAATAAATTTCAGCATTACGCATTTCAAATAATTTGCAAGATTGGAAGAGTAAAACAAGCAATATATTTTTCTGTTTTTCTTTAACAGTAATTAATAGATTTTTTTTTAAAAAAATCTTTCAATTTTTTTGTGAAATTGAATATTTATTAAACAATATAAAATTATTTCATTGCTTGAAAAAGAAGTTACTAATTATTTATTAGGGATTTCGAATAAAATCTTTTCGATTAACTACATGGTTGTCATTTTAGCTATTCGGGAACTGAAAAACTATTAATTACGATACAAATTGTAAAATTATTTTCTAGTTTTTGAATTTAAACCTTTCGAATAAATTATCTATCCTGCTACGAGCATATCGAACTTTTTTTTATTGATAATAAATTTATTTTTAGGCATTATAGTTTAAAATTACTATTAAACTAACGTAGATAATTCTTTGAGGCAATATGATGCTCAGAAATAGAAAAAAATGCAAAATTATAATTTATCTTATTTTTCAAGTTTTATTTAAAGTCAGTAGCACTTACGTTATGAAATAAGTATTTCAAACGAAAAAATAGAACTATAATGAGAATATAATTTCTCAATAAAAGTTAAATATAGGTTATTGCACGGTAATTATACACATAAATGTTTATTTCTCAAGGTTAAAAACAAAAGGCATACACAAACTAGTATGTATGTTATTTAAGCACTTTTTTCTTTTTGGGATAGATAAATGCATGAAACCATATTTTAATTATGTATATGGAAAGACAACAAAATGCTAAAAACAAATATAAATTACTATTAAATAAATTTCAAACATTCAAAAATTTTATTTAATGATGAGGTATGGTTTAAACAAATTTCACGTTATATATTATTATTCATATCTTGGAATTTATTTAATATGTAGGCTTTTTTTTCAAGTGCACAATTTATTAGTGTGGATAAAGTGTTTCCCGTTTTCTTTAGAAATATTTGAATTTCCTTTTACTTACTTAAGAGAAGGAAAGGGAAAGTAATAAATAAGCATATTTCTTTTGCATGTTTATTGCCAATGATTGATCGTATTAGCTAGAAATACATTGTTGAAATAAAATTTAATTTCATTCAGGAAAACAATGTTTTTAATATATTATATATGTATATTCTATATAGCTGGTACAACCGTTCTTCGCACGGTGGAATTAAAAAATTAAACAATACAGATTGAAGGATAAAGAAGACTTTAATGAGTTAATTTTATATGAGTTGCAAATTAAACAAAAAAAGCTTTTTGTATATTTCAGCTGAACAAAAATAACACATTTGTTAAATTTTAAGTCTAAAAGCTGATAAAAAGGATATTTATTTATAAAGCCACGTAACTTTTGTGGGTCGTTTTTGAAAACGCCTTCCCAAAGTTAATCTCTTCTCAGCAAAAACAACACATTGTTACAAATTTTGTGTAATGAACGCTTTAAGAAGAGTAAATAATTTTAATTTGGATCTGTAATTTGTTAATATTACGTTCTGTTGTATTTATATTTTATGTTAAAATAATAATATATGCAAGCATGCCGTTTCTTACATTATAATGACGACTCAATGGTAGCACAGCAAAATGTTGGTGATAGAGCTAAGTTCTGTTGTATTTATATTTTATGTTAAAATTATATTTGCAAGCAATGCCATTCCTTACATTATATAATGCCGACTCAATGGAAGCACAGCAAAATGTTGGTGATAGAGCCAAGATAAGGCGGTATCACACGTAAATTTTACGTACAACGTTTTAGCCCAACTTTTCGCTGAATCTGAGGGTGAAGGGTTACCGTTAACAAAACGACATGCTCTGACGTCAGCATGTCTTTCTCCACATTGAAACATTACTTGCTGATTTTTCTGCTTCGAAAACGACCATCCAATATTAATACTTTTATTTTGTTCGCGCTTTTGTTAATGGGGGTAAGCAGAAATGGAGCATCATTCTGTTTAAAATATTATACGCCGTTAAAATATTGTACACAATTAAAATATTACACGCCATATCTGATGCGAAACTACCACCATTATCGCCATCTTGTTTATGACGTAGGGTGCCGAAGAACCCCATTGGCTGGAATTTCAAGCAACTTTCATTTGGAGCAACTTTCTCAGCTAACTGGCAAAAAGTTGTTCGAAAGCCATTGGTATTGCAACGGAGTAAAAATTGCACGAATTGGACCAAAAATTGCACCAAACGTGTGCATTTGATAAGGCCTTTAGTATCATTTATGGTGACCACGTTGGCAACTTGGTGATTGACTGAACACTGCAAAAGAGAGGATAGTACACACAAAAACGTTCTCCACAATACAGATACATGCCAGTTTTCATACTGATCGGTTGAAGGGTGTTGGAGTGAAGAGATTTCATAAAAACAAACATCCATTTATATATAGAGAGATGACAGGCTCCAAGACTGCTGATAAATAATTGAAGTCATCTTGAATCATCCACGGTTTATTGCAACTCGGTACAAACATTTTCAATAGGGCTGCCACTTTGCATCTAACATAATAGAACAAAAGATGTATTCACAGCAAAAATTCACCAGCTCGGGTTTCTCGTTTATTCTTCCTCTAAAACTATATACGCTTATTTTTGTCTTTGGACGGAGGATCGCATGGCGATCCTCTGTCCTGGACAAAACTGGATAGTGAATGTGACTTGAAATGAGTGGTAGAACATGGCTGGGGAGAAGGAGCCTCCTGATTGGCCGGTTGCAATGAGGGTTTCGTCTCATTGGATGACATTGAGCAGGCAAGAATCTAGTGAAGTTCACTGAGTTTTCTGGGTTGAAGGTAGGATGGAGACGGTGCAACCGGATTGGTGGATGAGAATGAGTGAGTTTCTTGTCTATTGGCTGTACTGAAGTTAGGAAGTTGCCTGATGGGTTCCCAAAATGGTTCCAACAATGAGAGAAATTCCTTCTAAAACTGGAGCATTCTGCATTTAAATAGTCCTAATCTCCCTAAAATCTCTATGCGTTAGTAAATAGTTCACTCTATTGTTATTTATTATTCGATTAATTTTTTGTTTAACTTTCTACACCTGATATATTTAAATTGATATTAATATTTATAAGGAAGATGTAATTCAGTGTTAAATATAATTTCACGTACTGCAGCTGAAATTACAATTTTCTGTTTTAGGAAACCATAACATAGAGAACCATAGTTCTTTCTAATAAAGGAGCATATGAACGTAATGAATATTCATTAAATTGAATGAACACAATATGATTTCATAGTTTTAAAGTTCAAATATAAGTTAAAGGCTGACAAATACATCTGATCTGTTATAAGTTTCCAATGTTTAATTTAAAGGAATTCACAACATATGAATTTACTGAACTTAATTTAATTAATGAATAAATTTACTAGCAAACTAACAACATTTATATTACTAATATGGATCTTGTGAGAGTAATAATATTTAATTTTCTCGTCGTTTATTGATATTTCTTTGAATATTTTACATGGTAACATTGAAATTATTTAACATACTTTTACAATACAGAAAATCTATCGTGTACTGGAATAAAACATGATATAAATTTCAGAAACAGAATTTAACATATTTTGTGGCTAGTAAAAGTTACTAACACGTGCAGAGTAGGAATATTTATATTTAAGTTGAATAAATAAATACATGAACTCGCCCTACCACTATAAGTTACATTGTATACTTGTATGAAGGCAACATCTTTAGAGCTAGATACACGATAGAATGAAAGGGAACACAATAAATTAACATAAATTAGCAGTTTACAACAGACTGTTTACATTTTAAACTATGACCTTTAAAATTTCGGAGTTTATGTTCAGCATGTTTTAATGTTATTTGATACATTGAAATATATGTTGGATAATAACGTAAATATATTTCAAAATATACCAAATTACAGATTATTTGCCATTTTTGGAAAATTTTGGCTCTTAATAAATTAAATATGGAATAAAAATCATAGTTTTATAAATGTATTATGGCTCCTTCCTTAAAATTCAGATGTTGTTATTAAAATTGCTTTTGGTCTTCTTAACTTCACAATATCTTAACAATAGTTGTAGTTCTACTACGTAATACGTTGGCGTTCTCAATATATATTTCAAAAAGAGAATATTCATATTATTTTTATTTTCATTGTTTAAACCAGACGTCGCCAAAGTGGTGGTTTGCGAGAAAATCTCGCTGGCCCCAGAATTATGTGGAATATATTTGCTCGTCACGTTAAATAATGTTTTAAGATGTATTGAAACATAATTCAATTCATAACAATACGTGAAAAGTTATAAAAACGCTACTTAATGGAATAATGATATTTCATAGGAATGCATAATGCTAATAATTTGATATATTTAAACCATTTCTTAACTGTTTTGTTTTTACAGCTTTTGTTTATTTTATTATGGTTTATTAATAAAACTTTCATAATTTGTTACACTTAATAGTTTCATTTTATTAACTTGGTACATTTTGTGTGTTCTTAGGTCAGATTTTTTTTAAAAATATATTTAACACTTAAAAAATCCTATTAGTGGACAGCGAGATCTAAATTGTGAATTTACTGGCCCGTGAGGTCAAAAGCTTTGGTGACCGCTGGTTTAAACATTTGCAAAAATAAAATAACCATATTTTTAGCAAACATGCGCTAAATTACTCAAGTAATGCATAACAAAATATTTTTAAGTCAATTACTACTTTGAATGTAAGAATAGAAAGTATTTTATTAACGATTGAAAATTTGAACAAGATGTATAAATATATATATACACTCTCCATATATATATATAATCTCTCCATATATACATACATAGATATACATACATATATATACATACATATACATACATACATAGATATACATACATATATATACATACATAGATATACATACATAGATATACATACATAGATATACATACATATATATATACATACATATATACATATACTTATACCAATACATATATATACATACATATATACATATATATACATACATATATATACATACATATATATATACATACATATATATACATACATATATATACATACATATATATACATACATATATATACATACATATATATACATACATATATATATATACATTTATATATATATATATATGGAGAGAGTGAGCTAATAGCAGGAATTTAAAAAGGCTACACGTTAATTGGGGATTCTTATTAAAATCAGATATATAAATATGAATGTTTGTATACTTGTTTGGACCTTAAACCAAAGTCATAAGCATATTTCCGGGGGAGGATATAAATTTATTTTCAGTGATTCTTTTTTCTAAAGCACCCTTTGAAAGAGTCAATTCAAAATCGCCAAATGTCGTATCATGCAGTCAATAGCGGAAAAACCGTTCCTCTTCATGTTTAGAAACCAATAACTATATTTGGTTATACATCTTTTCATTATGCAACGTTTAAAATCCGGCGGCAGGCACGCACTCGATACTAATGTTAATGGTTGCACAGGGTGACTGAGTCACCCTGATCCTTTTTTTATAGATATTTTAGTGTACACGATAAAAACCGTAATTCCAGTGAATAATTTAATCAAGAGGAAGTATTCTAAAATAAATTTAAGAACTTTTAAATTTCCTTTGTTAATTTGAGAAAAAAAATTGAACTAAAATGTCTCAATTGTGTGTGATCCTAATAAAGAACAGAAATCCCACACACTTTAATTTACAATTACAGGAATGATATTTGCAGGAAAAACTGTCATATTACGTTCAAGTTATTGTACTTTTATTGTTCTTTGATGTTGGACAAAAAACATGTAGAACTTTGTGTCGCTTTTGTCTTTTTGGCAGGGCGCAGTGTGACTTGTGGTACACTTGTGGCTTCACATGTGTATTTTTTGATGAAGCTCTTTTGATAGCATTTACAAAATCTTTCGACAGAAATGTTTTTTGCACATCGTTCTTCTCAAATATACTCTCACTATCAGGATTAATATCCATTAATTCAACAAGTTCTTCCTTGCCTGATTAGTTCAACTTTTTCCAATAGAGATTGCACAGATGCCCATTTCCTAATTTACATTCTGTTAATTTACATTTATAAACCATAATGAATCGTACCACCAAGCAATCAAAATCACTTAGCTACATTTTTTGCTCTGTGAAAGTCTATTTCATAGAAAATATTTTAGAACAAATTGGACGTGCGGGGAACTTAGTCTCCCCATGTACCTTAAAATCATATAAAACGTTTGCCATTCCCATGACAAATATATCTCACAATTCCCATGTATGACAAATATATTTTAGTTTAAATGAAGACTGTCATATAGGGGGATAGTGATGTCATTTATAACAAATAATAGTTTCCCATAATAAAAGACTTCGTAAGACTGGGGTGACTCTGTACCCCACGAACCACTCCCGGGTTAAGAATCATTAGAGCTTTTATAATATGCAATTAATATAGATTAATTAATTATGTTTTTCTTGTGAATTTTCAATTCAATTTAGTAATTTTTTGAAATAATTTTGCAGAACTAATTATGTCTTCCATTGAGGCCACGATACCGTAATTCTCATAGTCTCGAAATCATGGTCGGTGTTATAGAGTCTTGTGATTCAAAATTTAAGGCTACTCAAGACCCATCGTGCAGATGGGAAGACGCACCTTAAATCTGTCGAGGCTGTTGATATGTTGTAGAAGTTTAGAGAGGGTGTGGATCAGGTGAAGTCCCCTCGTCGCTTGAACGTAGTTTAAATGTGTGGGATGAGTTGTCTGTATACCTTGTGCTGTATAATGTGACGTAAATTAAGTCTCGAAAGTCTGTCTGTGTCGATTGGACACTTGTGCTTATTTAGTTTCTTCTCCTTTCCGTATTTTCGCAAGAAATTTGAAAAACTTTCGTGACTTTTAATAATTTTTCTTGATGATTGCACAAAAAATGTTTTGTGGTTTTAGGTTATTTAAGACTAAAGGCTATTAGAACTTTAGGTTATTTTATAGGTATGTATATACAACTAAATATAACTAGAACATCCAACGGTGTTGTTTCGACACGTACACAATTTATCATTATAAATAGCTGTCGTTAAGCAAAACATAATTAACTTAGTAGATACCATTACTTAATCAAATTTCCGGAAGTAATATCGTACATTTATTTTACCTTTAATGCAGAGTTATTAGGTTCACAGCGAAAATGAGTCAGTCGAACTTAGAAAATTTATTAATTATTTAAGAAGCTAATGGAAAAATACTTCCACAACAAAATATATACATAATTAAATAACTAAACTAACTAACTAAATTACATTTGGAAACATTTTTGAAACATTTAATTTCTCATTGTGTACATAGAGAAGTTTTCAAAATATACATACATAATTTACTGCTACTCATCTTAATCCAAAAGTGCATCTTCCAGTGATGAATAATTTCAAAATCGCTTTCATCATTTGAACATACAATTTCAAGTGATTTATTTTTGGCACCATACAGCCAGTGATAAATTTTCATGACAACGGTCTTGAAGTGCATATATGTACACTGATAGAAAAATATTAGAGTGGTGCCAACGCGTTGAAATTCATATACTACATTAAAAAAAAGGTCATATAAGAACCGGCCTTACGGTATGTTTTTTGCCAGAAACTCATTAAAAATACATTCCACCTTAGTCTGAAAATTGCATTCAATTACTTCTCTTTTAATTAATACTGCTAAGTCATGTGCGTTGTGCATTTTCCAGTGAATTTTAAAAAAAAGAGACAAAAAAATAAGTTGAATTAGAGAAAAAGTCAATCAGAAGACAAGCATAAATGCATAATCCAAACTACCTTAACACTTTTACGGAAAAAATAACAAATACCACCCCCACATACCGAAGATATCCCATGTTAAAGAACCGGAAGATGAAGATGATGCATATAAAAAAACAAATAAAAACAAAGATCTCACAGCTTTTACGAGATTAATGTTTGGCTTGGTTATTACTGAAACCACGTGATAATGCTTTCGAAAGAATGAGTTTTTTTTTTTTTTGGCTTCTAGCTGGTCAGCTTTTTATGAGCTCAAAAAAAAATTGTGGACGAATATTCCGAGAGAGTAGTCATAATATCTAGATTTTACAACTATAATCACGTGTTGTAAGAATCGATTGTCAGATTGAAATGAAAAACAAATCTTTTTAGTATTGAATGTAGTGTCTAAATCAAAAGAAAAACGGAAACAGTTATAATTTTCTCATATTGATCAAGGAAACTTGCTTTAATTCCTTATTTTTCTTGGTATTAAATTATTTGTTTCCTAAAATGTTAGGCTTAACGGTTTTACACATATATTTGTCAGTTGATAAATCATACTTGTATAATAAAATAAATCTGTGCACTCCCTTATTTGGCATACACATGCCTGTATTTGCTTTGCTAATTCTCGGTACTTACATACGGAGAGACAGATAGACACTCATAAGTATATAATCATTCAATAATATATCCTATTATAGGTTAAAATTTTCATTATAAAATTTTACATGGAACATTTTTTACTTTTATTGTTACTGCGTGAATTAAAACCGTATGCAATATAACTTAATAGCTTTAATTTATCTTTAACCTTTTAACACTAGAATGTCCGGGATTTCGATTACCCTCAAACGTCCGCCGGTGTCATTTCGACACCACGATATAAAATATATAAAATAATTGTTTTAACTAAGAATTAAAGGACTCTGCTGTACACTATGGTTTAGTTTTATGACTTTTTAATATTATTTCATGTAATTATTATACATTATAGCCCTTTATATCAAACTGACGTTGACATTATGTTTCGCGTAGCTTGTTGGACCACTACTTTGTCGCAAGTCATTTCTAGTCCCAAATCTACCAGAGCATTACTATTATGCAATATCCAATCTGTGCCATCTCTAGCTACATATATTAGGATTTACTGGAATATTATCGATTATATTTGCACTTCCTTCAAATTCTTCGCATTCACTTTCACACTATCTTGTGCCATCATCGGAATCTAAGAGCAAGACAGCTCATCACTACCCGATTCATTCTCAGTACGCTCTTGCAACAAATTACCATTTTCATCAGGGCTTAGACCCTTTTTACAAGTCTTCGTTTCAGGGTGTCTGCTCTGAACAAGTTTCGAAAATCGAATGAATTTTTTTATGAGCGGATAAGCAAATACTGTGCAACCAAACACTTATACACAACACTTTTAGTATAACTGATTCATTTCCACTGTGAACTCGCCGAAATCGGTTCTTGCACCACAATCACTCACTCCACCGTGAACTCAATAATACTGCATTCAAGGTCAAATAAATAAGCAAAAGAACTTAAGGAAGATTGTTTTACCAATAGTATCTACTAAGTGAACTATATTTTGTTGAACCTCAGTTATTCAAAATGATAAATTGCCTTGGTGTCGAAACTTCACCAGCGGGTGCTCTAGTTACAGTTCGTTGTAAAATCACTCCTAATTAACCTAAAACCACAAAAAATTTTCATTGTAATCATTTTGGAAAGTTATTAAAAGTCTAGATTTTTTCAAAATTTCCTGCAAAATTACGGAAAGGAGAACAAAGTAAACACATGCTCCATTTTTCAATTGACACCGACGGACGTTCTAGTGTTAATTGCCAAGTTATTTTGATGATTTGAGTACATAGTCAAATTTTTTTATTGCAAAAACCAAATGTTTGGTACAAAATAGAACATACTTAGTAGTTAAAAATTAACATTTTTAATTGCATGTTTAAAAATTTTGAAGGTTTTGTAGCAAATGCATAATCGATTGAGATGGCCGCCATACAGTGTGGTAGAGGTAAATTTCGTTTCTACTGGGGCATTATTTTCTAAAAAACATTAAACAAAAGGAATACCTAGTAGTAGTTTGGTAATTCAGTTTTGTGTGGTATAACTGGGAACAATTTTCCAAGCACAAACCAACGCAATCATTGCACCAGAATAAAGTTTCCCTCCTTATATTTTTCACCATTTGCATTCGGTTTTTAACAGCAAATGTAGCCTAAAGTTTCGCAGTAATAGGAATAATATGGGACATAAAATGCTGCTCACTAAGACGGGCAGGTTTATCTACTGTAAATGGTTGGCCAGGATTCTTTAATCCAAAAATTGCATCATCGTATTTATTTAAAAGCTCTTCTACAACATGTATTCGAAATTCTAAAAGTGTAATACGATTCCCAACACTATATTTATGGAGCAAAAATGAGTTTCAGAGTACCTTGTCCACTACATGTAAAAATATATTTTTATTATATTTTTCTGGCATTTTTAAATTACCTCATGAAATGATATTTCCTGATCAGAACAATCTTAATAACCCATAGATTGAATGTGTTAGTGTACAATCATTTGCTTGAGTATTAAGGTTGATCCTGGAGGTATCATGAATTCTTCTCATCAAACATCATCTACAGTAGAAAGTCGTTTATCTGAATCAATTGGCCCCGGACACCGTTCGGATACGCGATTGTTCGGATAACCGAAACCCGAATGTGATCCATGTAGTATATGAAACCGGACAACATATAAGTATTAAAAATCATCTTATGCGGGAAAAGTACTTGAAGAAAAAGCAAAATAGGTGCCAAATGTCACAATTTTACCTTGGGGAATATTGGGGAAAATAATTACCTATTTTTCGCTGTACCATTGTACATTTTCGTTTTTTCGCTGCAAGGCATCTGATTCTCTTGAGAAGCCGTAGGTGAATAGGACAGCACTCTGATTGCTGTTTATACCACTCCATTGCTGTCTCTACCACAAAAAAACTCGTCAGAATTTGATGGACTCTTGCTACTTTCATTGTTATTGTTGTCCTCGTCTTTATCCATTTCATCGTCTCAGGGTCGGATTCTTCTTGCACGCAAGTCACAATCTTGTCATCATTTAGCATTTAGAATCCACAGACTTCTTCCTCGCATGTCATCCAGGATTCTACATCTTCTTCATCGCATTCTTCAAATCCTGGTATTGACTGGAATCACACAACTGAAATTCCTCAAATATCCCTCACCTTGGGTTTTCCCATCACTTTTGTCCTCACGCGAGACAGCTGTTGAGCATTGCACTGTTTGAAAATGTATTCATATACAGTACATGTAGTTGACAAAAAAAAAACCTGGTCCGGATATTTACGCTCTGGATAATAAACGTTCAGATAAACGACATTCTACTGTATTAAATTCAGCCTAAATTAACATTTACCTATATAGATTCAGGTTTGACAGAAAGATGAAGTTAAACTAAACTTCCCTCGATATAACAATAAGATGCATTAAAAAAATTACCACGCATAATAACTCTCTCTCTCTCTCTCTCTCTCTCTGGCGTGACATTTTGGAGCATAGGTGTCATGAACGAGATAATCTCGGGCATAACAGTTAAAAGTTAAATTAACATTAGAACTTCCGGGATTTGGATTACATTTAAACGTCCACCGGCGTCGTTTCGACACCGTGATATAAAATATATAAAATAATTATAGTAACTAAACAATTATTTTATATACTTTAGCAACTACTGTTCACACAGTAGGTTTTGTTGTAAGACTTTTATAAATTATGTCATGTGATTAACATATTTTTTCACCCTTTATATCATAAAAAAACTAGCGTTGACATTATGTTTCTTGAAACTTGTTGAACGACAGCTTTGTCGCAAACCATTATGAGCCGTAAATCTGCCAGGAACATTAGTATTATGCGGTATCCATTCTGTACCATCCCTAGCGATATATTCATCAGGATTTAGTGGAATATTATCAATTACATCTGCACTTTATTCACATTCTTCCCAGTCACTTTCTGTCAATCTTATGTCTTCGGTAGAATCGAAGTTAGATCAAGACAGCTCACCACCATCCCAATCATTTTCTGAAATCTCTCGCAACAAATTAGTTTTTCCATCAGAGCTTAGACCTTTTCTTTGTCTGCTCTGCACAAGGTTCAAAAATCGAATGAATTTTTTTTATGAGCAGATAACCAAATGCTATGTAATGAAACATTTATAGACACAACAGTCTTAGAAAAATAGATTCGTTTCTGATGTTAACCCAATAACTTTGCATTCAAAGTCAAATATATGTGCACTAGTACTTTGGGAAGTGTGTTTTACTAATGGTAATGTGATGAACGACAGCTATTTATGATAATAAATTGCCTTGGTGTTGAATTAACACCAGCGAACGTTCTAGGTTCAATTAATTGTAAAATTTCTCCTAATTAACCTAGAACCACAAAGCTTTTCCTGTGTAATTAAAATGATAAAATACTTAAAAGTCATGAAAAAATTTCAATTTCCTGAAAAAAGGTGGAAAGGACACCAAATTGAATTGGCTCCGGTGTCTAATTGACACTGATGGACGTACTGTTAATGTAAAATGTTATATATTTTTATGCTTTTAAAACTGAAATTACTTTATAAATAATTTTTTCCCAATTTAATTCAAAATCCTAGAACAAATATGTAAAAAAAATAAATAAAAAGACAAGAAACTGGTTAAAAATGTATTCAATTAATTATTTTTATAGCATTAGGCATTCAAATCAAAATTTTATAATCTAGAAACTGTTATTAACCAATATGATGTTAATTAAAATTCTTACCAAATAAGTTTTCTATGAATATTAAGTCTTAATATTTCTGAAAAATTTCTCTGGAAAACTTATTTGTACTGTTTAGCGTTTTTCTGGAGTTTTAACATAACTTAAGGCGGTTTTCTGCAGATGACATAAGGAGTTTGATAGATTACTTTTGAAAAATCGATCGATCAATTTTGTTGTTTCCGTATGCAAAGTTTCACCTGTTCAACATCTTCCTTTTTTTTAGAATGTTAAAGTAGATGTTTTATAGGGCATTCTAGTGATTAAAAATGTATTAAAGAAATGTGAAATATCTTCAGTGCTCTAATTTTAATTTTGATACACAAAAGAATTTCATATTCATAAGCTATATTTCTTTATTAAGAATATTTTGATGACACTACAACAATCCTTTGTCCATAAGCTATTGAAATTTATCTAATTACAAATAAAGCTCTAAATTTAATGTACAATAAAATTTTTGCTAAAGAAATAAATTTGATGAATACTTTTAGGAAGTAGTACATTTTGAGATCAAAGAAAATTTATCTTAATATACCGTGGGATTTTTAAAATGCAAAACCATAAACACTTTGCATTAAATGTATCGAATATCGTTAACAGGACACAGTTTTAATCAATAAATCGTATTAACAGACATTAGTTTTAACACGATACAACAACGCATTAAGCGACAACAATATGCGATTTGTTTATCATGTGTAAGGTGCGAGCAATGATGAAAACAGCAACAATTAGTAACAGATAATCGACGATTATTTTAACAACTAGTTACCAGGAAAGTGGGTGACCATTCACTGTCAACTATTTGTAAAAGTTTCAAGGGAAAGCGATATCCAGATAGTAAGGATTGCACTTTTGGTTCCTTGAAAAACTTGATCGTTGCCGCATACTGTGGTTACGTGTTACTATGGTTAAAATCTTCCTAAAAGAAAGACAGATTGACCTCAATATATCATTCACATATTGTTGAGCTGTCTCAGTGTTTCTAACAGAAAGAAGTGGGGATGGATTGTCATAAGCGATAGGGTCCAAAACAATTAATCACTTAAGTGCCATGAGTGTGTATACACGTGTTGCTGAGATGGTGCCTTTAGTGCCCCATACGTGTACACACGTCCCGCTGAGATGGTGCTTTAGTGCCCCGGACGTGTATACTCGTCCTTCCAAATGAGGACTTTTGTATTGTGCTTCTTTGTTTAAAACTTTTCTCATGGCTTTGGAATACAATAAAATTACATTAGCAGTGCTTCTAAAGAATTTACTTATTTCGGAGAAGTTGGGAAGGGATTTGAAAGAGTATAATACAGGAACGATGAAATTCTTAGCTAAGCAGTTTTTCTTTTGTGTGTGAGTGTGCTCTTTTCTACCCTTCATTTGCTCTAATTTTGGCCTACTGTGTATAATAGGAGCTTTTTAATTTTTTGTGCAAATATATCTGACAGTGAATTTGTGTAAGGAAAACTATTCACCGTGAATCTGATGTTATGCTGGTTTATGTGTTCATCCATGTTTCAGGATATATAAAGCAACATATATGCTCTATTTTTTTATTATATTGTAACTCTAGACATTAAATTTTGTATTCTCATTTTATTATTGTGTCTTTTCCTTTTATTTTTTTTTTCTTTCTCAAAGTGAAAGTAAATAATTTTTGGGTTGAAAAACACACACCTCTTCTGTTCTCCGCGAAACAACGAACACCTGTGAGAAAATCGGTGGAACTTGGGGGGGGGGTGAATTTCATAGCTTTTCCTCGGCAGTTAAGGGGCAAAGTTTTATTCTCATGGGTCTTGGGGTTCATACAGTTCATGTAAGATTGGACCTGCTACCACGCCATCAAAGCCGTACGCTGCAACTCTCATTGCTTAAACAAAAGTGTGTGTCAATGCAAAGTAATTTGAATGCCCGTTTTGAACGAAACCGAAGGCCAACCCATTGTGAACAGCATACAATTTATGACTATCTCCTCTTAACAGATAACCTGACTAATGCTACTGACGGCAAGTATGCGGACGATGGTTCAGGTCGATAGGGAGCACACTGAATAACAGCTAGCTGGGAGTTGGCTACATTTTCTAGTGCGTTCTGGTGTCCTAATGGTTGCATTGAATATATTGGAACTTGTGTGGTGTATTCTTTTCCTCCAGACATAGCTTCAGCCAGGTGCAATTTGGACGCGTGTAGGTTTTTTTCTTGAGTTATACGATAAACTGAATCAAATATATTTTGAGTTTAATCATTTAACCCCTCGATAACTTCTGTATGCTGAAATTGCCTTCATCGGTCGCCACGGATTCTCTAAAATTTCTTGCTCTATTTTGCCACGGAAAAAGAGCTCCATTAACTGGTTTACATTGAGAACAAAAAAGCTTATCTAGAACGAAATCTGCTAGATTCTTCTTCTATGTTATAATCATCTTCGTTCTTTCTTATTTTAACCTTTTTGTTTGTTTGTACTTACAATATATATATATATATATATATATATATATATATATTGTGACAGTTTTATTATAATTGTTTTTTAACATTTAGAACTCCACGTTTTACACGTCTGAATTATTTTTAATTTAAATTTATTTTGACTATATATATAATATGCTTCTTATAATTATAGGATTTAGAACTTTTATCTAATACATTCTATAGTATTTTGCTAAATAATGTATTATAAAAAGTAAGGGGAGAATAGGTTCGCCATAAAACTGGTTAAACCCACATTTTTATGCAGCATTCTTCAGTGTTAACTTACTCTATAATATAATATTACTTAAATAGCCTCCTTATTGTTTCCAAAATTTCAGTTATTCATCTTAGCTTTTACTATTCAAATAATTTTTGTCTCTCAAGAAGAGGATTTTAAAAATTCTATATAATACTTTTACATAAACAATGTTTTGTCATAAAGAAATAAATAATAAACTTTCAATTCTATGCAGATATTTCGGATTTATAATACAAATATTATAGACCCACATGATTTCTTGACATCTAAATACAAAATAAGCTTTTTTAATTTTATCCCAAATGGTTACGAAAAATATATTGCGATATCTCGGAAAATGTTAAAATGCATAATACAGGATTCTGCATACACATATAGAGGAGAAAAATGAACAATAAATACGTAAATAAATATACGATAGAATGATTTTTTTACATGTATTATTTCTTAATCTCTCCAATTCGGAATGCACCATTGATAGGAAAAAAGTATTTTCGTAAGTGAAGTATGATTGAAAGTGTGTGAAAAATTTAGGACATTTTATTACTCTTTTTACTTTACTTTTACAAAAAAAACTGCATTTCCCTTTATGGAGAACAACAAGACGAAAAATTACTTTAAAGCAAACTATCTAAAAAATAGTACCTCGATCATACAGTAGATGCTCTAATAATTAAGCTGTTAATTAAAATTCTTTTAAGATTCAGAATTATGGCACAAAAGAAATTAGAAAAGGAAATGCAGTATTCAAAACTAAAGTAAAATAAGCCTATAGCAATATAATCCAAAAATAAAGAATTTGTGAACCTCATTGTATATATTTATGCGTACATACACATTGACAGTGCGTGTGTTAAACTAAAAAAAAGCATATGCATTAAAATATTGTCTGAAATAAATTGAATAAAACGAAAAACTTATTTTAATTATAAAAAGAATTAATTCTCAGGTTACCCTTATCACAAAAACGTATATTGATAACTTCTGAGCGATAAGTCTAATAGTGAAATTTTAAAACCAAATTAATTGATTTAGAACCATCGATGTTTTTAAAAAATTTTGTGAAACACAATTCTGAAAACAATCTATGTATTTTTTATTTTATAATCTGCTTATTAAACACACTTTTTAATTTTTTTGATATTTATATTTGCTAAAAATCGCATTTTAATTGATAAACAAATTGTGTACAATGAATGATCATAGTGTAACTTTAATTATATGAGTACCAAATTTTCAAGTTTTCTACAATCAAAAATTCAACTTTCAACTAATAAATACAAACTTTAATGAGATATAATCATTCTAAAATCCCAGTCAATTTATGATCGAGTAAGAGATGTAAATTTTACACCAGAATTAGTTCACTTAAAGAAATACTAATAAAAATCAATTTTTTCAAATACATAAAATCATGTAAAACATTTCTTGGCATAAAGCACGACATCTCAAATTTTAATAATTGTGATCCAATTTCCAATCATAATTTTCGAAGAGCCCCTCTCATATAATAACTATATATTGAATGAAATAATAAAGTGCTTTAACACTAATATGACCTTAACTATAAAATGTAGACATTATTAAGATAAGAATTAAATTTTGTGTATGTCACTTTTAAGTTATAGTTAATTTAAGCAAGTTAGTTCTTTAAGGAATAGGATAAAAGTATATTAAACTACTTTTCCTTTCGAAAGTGATAAGTATGTTATATCAATGTGTGACGGATCTATACTCGGTTCCACTAATCCATACTTATATCTTTAAGGTAAATATTTATTTCAACCAACCTTCATCGAGTAAGAAAACGTGATTATGTAAATGAGGTATATTATATAAATTCTGTTTTCGCGAGTTGGCACGTAGTTGTTGGCACGTTGAAGTTGAGACGTTAGAGTGTGCAAGTAGGAGTTAACATAAAGTTTGAGAATTAGTTGTTAGTTGAAGATTGAAAAGGGAGTGGAATTAGTTAAATATTACAGAGTGTGGAGCCAATAACATGTTAACAAGCCGAAGAGAGCACCTGCAAGTTTCCAGTGTAGGATCCGATGCATAAAAAGTTCAGGTACTGTGCATTTGATTAAGTAAAAGCTAGTTTATTAGTGTGCGACGCAGTTATATTTGAGCGTATTTAAGCTGTCTTAGATTCAGTTGAGGGTCTGTAGTAGTATCGTGCTTAGAATCTCATCTCCACACTCTACTACATTTCGGCTACCTTAATTAGAGTTGTATTGTGTTTGATTGTTTATAAGAATTAATAAGTTAATTAGATTGGAAATCATGTATGTGGATTATTTTGTTCCTCCCACACATTTAGCCGGGTTTACAGGTAGACAGGAGGGTTCGGATGTAAGAGGGAACTAACCGTTATCACAAGTGTAAATTGTATTTTGCTTTTTTTATGGCAAAATGTTTGTATACTTTATTGTGTGCTTATTTCAGGTAATTAATAAATGTATTAAAAATATTTTAGTTTTCACTTTTTGATATGCTCACCCCTCCCCACTTAATGTTATCCTGCCCTCTTAGGGGTCGTGTCTCTCTGTTTGAGAACCATTGGCATGAAGCATAATTTTTTCCATCAACAATGTAGCTCCCAATTATACCATTAACCATATATTCCCAACATTTACCCTCCATTAAATGCACAAAAAAAAAATGATACCGTTAGAGATAAAAAAAAAAAACATGTATCACCCGTTAGTCGCGATCGAAAAGATATTTCACACATAATGCAACAAAAATGCTGTATGCCATCGACTTAATGAAAGTGATTGATACAATAGGAAAAAGATAATCAGAAGAAAAACTGGATCTCTGGTCTCATCTATCACCGACCTGACAACTTTCCGCATGCTACAACCAAGATTATTCTCATTACTTATTTCTCACGCCCACACAACACGATAGAATCATTTGAGTTCTTTTTTTTCAGGAAATCGTAGTGTTTACACGAGATAATTATTTTTTTTCACAGGATTGAAATTGGAATTTCTCCTGATGAATAATGAGAGTGTAAAAATTGGGAGCAGATATAAAATATTCTTGAGATTTTTATGGATACTTTTAAGGTATGTTAGTTTTGTGTGTGATTGACTTAACATTTAAAAAAAAGTTTATTTAAGGTAGTTAAAAAATGTTTTTTTTATCAGTTATGGTAAGAAATTGGCACCAGTTGTAAATAATTAACTTTTGTGTGTTTTTCTACTGAGTCCGAAGTTCCATCGATTTTTTGGGGTTAATTAATAATTAATTTTCCGTTTTTCTTTCTGCAAGGAAAAATGTATTAATGAATAGTTTAAAAACTCTGTGGTGTAGGCTTTGAATATATTAATGAAATATTCATTGGAGCTGTCAAAGAAATAGATTAACTTGGGGAAAGTTTCGTATGTATTTCCTGCTTTTGTACAGCAACGTGAGTGAATAGAGTCTTAAGAAACTGCGCCTTTCTTTAATTAGAAAAGAAATCCGTGATTTGCTGTATTTAAAATATTTGAAATTTTAGCATGGCAGAAAATTCTGATATATATTTTGTAATGTAGGTTATTAATTACACTAGGCAACATAAAACAACTTTTTGTGCGTTTCCCAGTTTTAAATAGCCTATTCATACTAAATTTGGGTTAAGAAAAAACGAATATGTAAATGAAATTTATTTATTATCTTTTGGTTTTAGGTATACCACAGCCCATCCATCAATTTATTGGTAAATTTTATGAACACAACATTACGAACTAATACTTACAGTACAATAAGTCATGTTTCAAGAAACCGTGCTCATAATCAGAAATCAGTAGTATTTATTAGTTAATTTTCTGTGAAGATTTCATTTTGAATTGCCTCTTGTATATCGAACCCCGAGTATCTCGAGTTATCCCTATCCAACAGTAGTTAGCGAGGATTGATTCATCCCGACGACACTGATATATACGTTCCATTTCTGTGATATCTTGATGAAACATTTCACTGTGCACAGTTTTTAGGGAACAAATTAAGATGGGAATGTAAAAAATTGATCTAATGAGACATATTGCATCCAGGGTCATGAAAATTTTGTAGGACTTCTTTCATCAACTGTTGATAGTTCTAATCCTTTTTGCTGTCTAAAAACTCTTATACAACACTTATTCTTGAGACCTAAATATAATTGAATTGATTTACCTTGTGAGTTGTAAGACGAAAAAGAGCGAATACATTTGAATTGTGTACTATTGCCTGTTCTTTGTTCTGCTGACGTTCTAGGTTAGACTCAAAACACACCTGAAGAAATGTGGCGCGATTACACGCCTTTCGTTGATATGAAAATCGATTCTGAGGCAAGAGCTTCCATCTACCCGCTCAAATGAACGTCAAAAAGATTATACACAGAAAGTAAAGATGAGTAAAAATACAGCTATTTATGAATAGCGAGTTCTGATTCTTGAAAGCAAGAGCTAATCTGAAGTTTTTATGATGATTTTCGTGTTTTCATACCAAAATACTTCATAATAAACTATTTTTGTACTCGAAACAATTTTGATGTTACCTAGTGTTATTAGTCAAAACATCCAATGCAGGGTGGAAATTGACATTTTTTAAAAACATTTTAGAAGGTAGAAATTATCAACGCTGTACCTCTGCACTTTTTTGTGCCGCCTAATTTTTTTTTAAAATTATTAATTATACTCTAAGAAAAAAAATAAAATGCTGAACCGAATCAATCGGCTGTTTTATAGAAATAAGCAAAAGGTATTCATGTGGTACATTTTACTTACCCTTTCGTGGATAAATGGATATAAAATAAATTTGATTTTGCTCGTAATCCACACACATTCGTTACAGATTCATCTGTGTATGAATTAACTTTGACTGAAGAGGAAAAAGAAATTCCTCCCTGTAATAATCGAGATTTAATTTCAAAACATTCGTAAGAGTCAATTAGTTTATTTTGTATCAAAATTAGAAGCAACTATCCAATAATAGACTAAAAAATTTTTTTAAATAATGTTACAATTTTCTGGATTTTATTTGAGTGAATTTATATTTTTAGCATTAACAGATATAAATATGAAACAAGTAATATAAAAAAATTAAGTCAATTCCTATTCAGATAAACAAAAAAAAAAATATTTTAGTTACTTTATTATTAAATAGTTACAATTAATATAAATATGTACATACATATGGCAGAATTACAACATTAAGTGGCAACTAATTTTTATTAATCATCATTAAAGTATCGTATTGTGTATTCCAAAACAATCGTGTGCATAACATTTCAGCTCAACTGCATGCCCTGAAACGTGAGAAAAAAAAATATTTTAAGGTTTTGACCCATGTCGCTAAAAATGAAGCCAACGTAGCTGTATCTGTAATTATTTAAATAATTAATTTCAGTCAATTAATTTTACTTAATTATATTTAAATTATCGTGTTGTTACCCGAAGCAATAGTGTAAAGAAAATTTCAGCTCAAATGAGCGCTTCAAAATGTGAGAAAAATCTTTTCAAGTTTTGACACAAGTTGCCAAAAATAATCCTAATGTGGCTGTATTTGTAATTTTTTGAATGATTAGTTTTAATCAATTAATTTTTATTAATTTTAATTTAATTACTGTATTATCATCCAAAATAATCGTGTACATAACATTTCAGCTCAATTGAGTGCTTTAAAATGTATTTTATATACGATTTCAAATTTGAACAAGATAAATAGAGAGAGAGTGTGAGCTATAATAGTAAGAATTGAAAAATATTGGAACTTTTAAACGTAGAGGACGAAATGAAAGTGGCTTTATGATTTTTACGACCAATATAAGCGAAATTATCAAAAATCATCAAGCTCAAATTTTGCATAAAATGTGTTTTCCTGATGAATTACTCAATAAACCTTTTGTTGTCTTTGTCGTACATATTATTTTGTGTAACATCCAGAATTATCATCATAAACTAATTTACATTGTGTATTACAGATAAGTAAAATTATTTTAAGCTTATTTTACTGTTAATGCGCCCTGCACATGTTTAAATTTTTCGATAGAATCGATTATTTAAAGGTTCGTTAATTATTATACTCTGGATTTTTGTTTATATTTTGATTAAATTTAAAAAAAGATGGAAAGATTATTAGTTAACTGGGCATCAAACATTCATAATAATAGTTTTAGCATTTATTTTATTTTTGTTTTGATCGGTATTACAACAGTAATGTTTTTTCTCAAACATTTAAAAAGCAGATATTCATAGTAAAACTACGATGACTCATTTTTAAGGAAAAAAAATCGTTTGTTCTTACTGATACATTTTTAATTCAGTAAAAACAAACGATTTTTTTTTCGTTTAATCGCAACCACATTTATCATAACCATAAGTACAAAAAACAATATACTAATGTAATACTAAGACAGCTATAAGGATTAATTAAATATATATATATATATATATATATATGTTCGCTGTTATTTAAAAGTTTATGATGTTTTTGTTAAATTAAAATTTTACCGTACGTGATTGCATTAAAGTTTTTACTTGAATTTTTAAATGAAATTAGGCTCAGCAGTGAGATTCGCCTGGTCCCATGCATGCGTATACTCTCGGAACGTGTCGGCCTGGGGAAACATTTCTTTCTCCTTTAGCTGGTTCTGAAGGAGTTTTAAGCTAAAATTATCGCCCTATAATTCATTTGGAATATTTTCCCTACATTTGTTGGAGAATAAAAATTTTAGTAACTTTGTAACGTCTTAATAACGTACTTTGATCCTTCTGACAAAATTTCGACAATCATTTAAAAACAACATGCATATAGTATCAGTCAAATCATTTCCAATTCTGCGCATGCGATACTATTAATATTAAATAATGATTAGTTCACCCGTTTCACTCAATATTACATTCTACAATTAGAGCCACTGATATGCTACGGTAGCACACACATATGTGTGTCACAAACTTCTCCAAGCTCTCATAACAACACGTCATACCTAATAGAAATGTTAATACCTGTTACCTAATATGCGTAAGAGCTTTGGCGATAGGTTGATTGGAAGCTTAGAAACGGAGGTATTAGGGTAAATCATTTCTGTGCTATGGCTGTGAGATTAAGTGACAGACAACGTGGGAGAGCGCGAATTGGTCTAGTTTCTAAACATGGGATTGATAGACAGTGCGGCATATCTATCCGGGATGGTGAAGGTATTAAATTTATATATGCGTTTACCCGACGATCTCTTAAATTAATTATCTTCGACATGATGCTTGGGTATTTGTAGAATGTGAAGCAAAATGTGATAGTGATATGGCGAGTTATGAAATGTTATTTATTTACGTAATCCTGGTGATAATATGTGTTTTAAAATTCTCATAATATAATTTTGAATTAATTAATTGATTTTACATAACTTCGGATGTCATATGAAAACCTTAAACTGACGGGGAATTTAGCAATAGAAAGGGATATTTCAAGTATTTCAAAATTGGATTTAATTTTCTTTATTGAAGATGATGGAAAATTTTTCGACTGATTATTTAAATTCCTTCCTGCAAGTATAGAGTGCATGCGGGTGCATATACAGTCGACTGTCGATAATTCAAAGTTTGAGGAACCAATGAAAAACTTTGAATTATCAAGAGGGTAGGAAAAAATACCCAAAATACACGAAGATAAATTTTTTTTCTAACACATTAAAATTTGAAACTATGTAATAAAACAAAAATTTGCACATATGTATGAAATTGTTTGAATGTATCTTTAAAAAAAGTTCATACCATATAGTATGAATACTATACAGATGTTAAAAGTCCTGTATTAAAGGAATATATCACAAACAATTATTAAGAGAATACATGCTGTACATAAATAAGAAATTCGACGAACAAATCTGATTAAGTTATAATCGGTTCCCTCAGACACTGTCCCCAACAACATTGGTTCTTCAAGCTAGAGTGCAGTCCAACGAATGCCCTATTTGGTGCCATGTGCCATAAGTCACACAGATGAGTCATCAATCGTCATGTCACTCCGACGCAAAATACACAATTCTACGCATCACCTTTACACAATAGTAAACCATCCTTACTGAAAACATGTGAAGCAAGCCTACGTGTTAAACAAAAGATATAAATGGCTGACAACAAGTGCACAGATGGTCTATTATTCACTTGAAGAAGGAAAACAATAAAAGTGTCTTTTTTCTTCGGGAACCCAAAGAATGATAAGAAAAGGATGACAGACAGAAGGGGCTATGTTACAAGAGAGGCACGCAGAAATAATGCAAAATAAAACACCTAAATTCCAACCTGTTTTTTACAGAGCATTACGGGATAGGGAATGTTTGAATTGCCGTGAGTGAGTGAATATTAACGTCCCACTGTTCAGCTACACGAGGGCTTTTGGGGACGATCCGCGTAATTTTGAACCATGGTCAAGAGACGCGGTTGAATTGCCTTGAGCTATATAAGATAACTTCGAATTATCGCATGATGTAGTCTGGCCAACCGCAGATTTTACTTTGAAATATTGAGTGTAAAAAGCATATTTTTTTAGTTCGAAATATCAAGAGTTTTTCTAGAGGCTGAGCATATACTTCGAATTAGCGAGAGGTTCGTATTTTCGAAGGTTTGAAATAGTGAGCATCGAATATACAAGGGGTGATCAAATGAAAAGGTACGAAACGACATGGTGGGTACAAATATAGACTTAATTCAAAATATACACCATAGGCCTGAGCACAACGATCCCACTGATGAACAAGCCGCAGGATTCCTTGTTCCCAGAATTCCTGTGGCTGTGACGAGGCCCAGTCCTTCACAGTGTCCTTGAGTACGTCGTCCGAGTTGAAGCGCTTTCCTTTCAGGTGTTTCTTCAGTGGACCAAACACATGGAAATCGCAGGGTGACATGTCCGGACTGTAGGACGGATGGTCCAACGTCTCCCATTGGAACTTGTCCAGTTCCATTTGTGTGACTCTGGAGACGTGTGGACGCGCGTTATCATGGAGCAGAACCACACCCTCCGTGAGCAGCCCCGGTCTTTTGTTTTTGATGGACCTGCGTAGGCGTCGGAGTGTCTCACAGTACACATCGGAGTTAATGCTTTTTCTGTGCTCGAGTAATTCTGTGCTCGCATCATTTGGACGCCGCTTTTTATAAGAGCCTTTGCTCTCTCCTGCGCATGCGGTCACCCGCGCATGATCCGATCCCAGTCAGAGTCTCCAATGGCATCCCGAGATGTCTCGCTACATTCTCCCTTGGCGGAATATGCAAATATTTAACTGTTTCATTTTTATGTCGTTCCGTACCTTTTCATTTGATCACCCCTTGTGTATGAAATATTTCTGAAACATTCGAAATTTAAAAGCTTACATACTGCCTTGTTAGTGGGGGTACGTATTTCCTCCTGTACTGATCAAAGTGCTGAAGCATTGGTGTTGCATATACCAAAAGAAATACATCACTAATCACGTTATTGAGAAATAGAAGCTATCTGAACTTTGTACAAGTGAATTTACTTTCCACTTAGATAGAAAAGATCTTTCCATTATAAATGTCGATAATACTACTTCTGCATAAAGCAAATGTGTTTAGATATGTGTTAAAGTAAAGCTGTATATTTTCATTGAAAAATAAAGGTCTATGTTTTGGTATGCTTTTCTAATAAAATATTGCAATTTATAAAAGCATTAAAGTTGTTTAAAACGCGTGCCTTAATGTGCAATAAAGAGAAAAATATGAATATTTGCTACTGGCCATCTGGTTTTAAAAACTTATGAGTGTTATACATTTGAAAAAAAAAATCAAAATTTAAAAAGTTTATTTTATAATTCATGGTATATGTATGCTTTTAAAAAATTGAGATATAATCATGCTCCAAACAGAACTAGGAATTTGTATGTTTCATTTGCGGTTAAATTATTCTTTCGAAGTAAAAATTATTTGTTTTCTATATTTAGATACGAGTTCTACTACTCCAAATATATTTTAATGATATGGGATTTAAAGTCATCTGTTCATGATAAATATTGTCAGATAATTTATTTTCTACTATTCTTAAGTCATATTCGATATATAATGAATTTTTAATAAATTGAGGTTGTAAGCTTTATTTGGTTTAAACTCATTATTTCTATCAATATACCTTCATTTTATAACAGAATAGAAAATATGTATTTTCGCAATATAGTCCAAATAAAAAACAAATCTTCAAGCCAGACATATTTATAAAATTTAACAAAAATAAGCCAACATTTAACATATTTATAAAATTTGATAGAAAGCACTGAAGTTTTCTTGTAACACAAATATTTGAATGATAAAGATTTACAACTTTATTACACTACTTAATTAATTTTTATTGCATTTACAGAAGAATTTTAAAAAAAGCATCAACATATATGCAGTTGATATGTCCCTCTGAACAAAACAATATATATTGCGTGATTAACTCCAGTTTGGGATTTTAATGCAATTATTTCACAGTCACATATTCGTTAGATAAATAAAACAAACCTTTAATTTAAACCATTGATTTGTCTTGTTTGATCTAAGCGCAATTATCTCTATTGTATTTGGCTTTCTACTCTTTTATTCTCGATCACTGAATATGAAAATATACTTAAGATTATAAGGGTGGAGTGAACACTGACTAAAAAAGAAGCATTTTCGATCAATCCAATGTCTGACATAGTTATAATGCTTTTCAAAAGGTACAATAAAAATTTAAATAAAGAAGTAAATTTTTATATTTTTTGACCCAGAAATCCTATTCAACTAATCAATAATATAAAAAAAATGTTTCCGCTATTTTAAAAATAATTTTAATTCCTCATTTAAGCAAACAACTACCATTGGGAGCCGAGAAGTTGGAAAATTCTAGATAAAGAAAAGTTTTTCTATTTAAAAACAATTTATTAATTTAAATTTCCTTTGCTCCAGAAAAAAAGTGCTGCTGAAATAAAAGGTACTTATGCAAGCTACTTTAATGCCAAGCAGCTACATTCAGTTCCTTAGACAAATTAAAAACTTAAATCCTTTTGTCTCAAGGCATTAGCAGTATTTAACAGCGAATGAGGAAAATTTTAGTGTATTTTCTTTCTTTTATTTTTTGCCAATTAAAAGAGCCAATGCTTTTCATTTCAGTTTGTTCTGCGCGTAAATTAAATGATTCAAATTATTCCGAGAGCATCCCAGACAAATGCATCACAGACAAGTGTTTTAATGGCGAAATTTTTCTATTAGAAAACGAAAAAAAAATTTAGGGTTTTCGAACTAATTGCACAAAAGCGTGCTTATTGTCTTTCCAATGTTACGACACAATTACTTCCACACTCAATAAGTCCTCCTTAGAATCACGATAGCTATTAAAATAAGCACTTTAAATGTTCTCGCGCTCTGTCTTTTTCTCTTACTCAATGTAAATATTAATTACCGTTGCCAAACGCATAAAAGTAATGATTTTTTTTATTGTTATATTAAGGCTATTTCAAGCAGAATGGTGCTTTGGGAAATTTTTTTTTTCAAATGGCAAATATTCTCTGGATAAATATATATTTTTAATTATGTCTAGAATAATAACTGTGTCAATGTATGAAATGTTTTTTTTAAATTTTTCTTTGCTACACTTAAATTTGAAATTTCAATAAAAATATTGCTTTGTGGCTTAGAGCTAAAATATTTGAATACTTAACTTTCTATAAACCTATCTTTGTATTGAACATTAAATAATTTCCAAGAAAAAAAATTACAAACATTTATATAATTTTATAAAAGTGTATGATATTCAAAATTAGGTGTAAGCTTTGAAGAATTTTCTGAAAAAAATATATTATTTATTTAAAAATAGTAAGGTGACTGATTACGTTCGAAACCTTGGTGTTAGAGAGGCATATAAAATTATTATTTTTTATATTTAGTGCGTAAAATAAGAATAATGTTACAAATTTTGTATAAAATAGTGTAAATACTTTGCAATTTTGGATGAGTAATGCATTTATGTTAGTGCTTCTCAAACTTTCAGTATTTGCTACCCAATTTTCTATCATAATTTTCATTGCACCCCCATACAATAACATTATATTGAATGCAATAATGATGTAATTTGATACTAAAGCTACAATACGACTTTAATTATAAACCGTGTAGTAACAGGTGCTGATGGATGAAGGAAGGCAGATGAGCTAGGGTAAGTTATTCCTCTTTCAACATGTACTCATTGGAAGTAGTGTGTTTAGTTCTATTTGTCAGAGAAATAATTTATGTATATATTTTTAAGTTCAGATTAGTAGTCTTTTATCCTGTTGTGTCTGGGTATGAAAGAATCTGATGATGCGTTTGATGAGTTGCCTTAGAACTATAAAACCAGGTAGGGAAATAATATAGTAACGGATTGAGTGGAATAAACATGTTTAGTAATTTCAGCTTCTGAAATGGATGTAAACTTACTCATTCATAATCTATTTAATCATGGTGTAATAATTAGCAGCATAACCACACAAATTATCAAGATAAATGTTAAATTTTCAATATATTTTTTGTATATGACAATCCCATGGAAGTCAGTGTTAATTTTTCAACTTGCTCTTCGTTAACAATTGATAAATTTATTATCATATACATTGCACAGTACTGATAAATTTATAAGTATATTATCTTAGTGTAAATGTGTATTTTATTATTTATTATGCTAGAATGTATTTTGTTATGCTTACTTTCAGTAAATTAATAATTTTTTTAAAATAATCTTTTATTTTTCGATACACTCGCACACTTTTATTTTTCGATACTATGTAGATTTATCACGCCCCCCAGGCGGTACGCCCCACAGTTTGAGTAACGCTAGTTTATATCAAGCAGCGCCGTCCCTTACATTATAATGGCGATTTAATGATACTTGGCGAAAACTTGGTGATAGAGCCAAGTTGGCATCATTTTTGGTGAGTTCCGGACCCTATAGATGCTTCTGGAAATTAGTGGAGAAATCCACTAGTTTCACGATCTATGACACAAGCGGATTATTTTCGAAAGATTCATGAGGCTCATAAATAAGGGAGACACTTGCGAACCTATGTTAGTATTGTTTTGACTGGCGATTAGTTGTTTTACCTTGACCGTTGAAAAGATGACCAGCGATTATTGATTATTTCGGCTGTTGAAGGAGCGAGTGCTCGTGAATAATCTTTTACATACTTGTGTTCTAGACACCCATAGTTGTGTTCTAGAACTGTTGAAGGTGTATAGACTTTCTGTGAAATTTATTCTGCGAATATTTCTGATGAATCATGTATTTTAAAGATTGTTTTTCAATTCCTACTATTATCTCTCTCTCTATTTATCTTGTTCATATTTTCAATCATTAATAAAATGAATTTTAAGGAAATCAATTGAGCTGAAATTTTATATACACTATCATTTTAGATGACAATACAGAAATTAAATTGTAATTAATAAAAAATTGATTAAAACTAATTATTCAAGGAATTACAAATACATCTACGTTGGCGACTTATCGGCCATTTTGGCGACTTGTGTCAAATTTGAAAAGGTTATTTCTCACATTTTAAAGCTCTCATTTGAGCTGAAATTTTCCATACATTATTGTTTTAGGTAACAATACGATAATTTAATTATAATTAATTAAAATTAAATGACTGAAATTAATTATTTAAAGAATTACAGATACAGCCACGTGGGCTTCATTTTTAGCGACTCGGGTCAAAACTTATAGTTGTTTTCCCCTTCACGTTTCAAAGCATTCGGTTGAACTGAAATTTTAAATGCACGATTGTTTGGAATGACAATACGATACTTTAATGATAATTAATAAAAACTAATTGCCATTTACTATTGTGATTCTGTCATATGTATGTACATATTTATATTAATTGTAACTATTTAATATAAAAAGTAGCTAAAATATATTTTTTTTTGTGTTAATCTAAGTCGAAATTGACTTTAAAAAGTTTTTTATGTTACTTGTTCGAGAATAAATTTACATCGCTACTTAAAAACTGCCTTGTTGATTGCGACTGATTTGCACATAAAATCTTCGAATCCCGATGAAAGGAAAAATATATGTATAAAATTGCTTTAACAATGTTGTGATAAGAAAAATTACTTAAATGTCCATTTTTGGCAAAAAGTGAAGAGAATGGAAGTATTTTCAAAATATTTTCCTTTTATGAAAAATGGTTCAATTATATTTTACCCTCAAATACCTGGAACGGGTACAGATATTGAACTATTATTTTTGAAGCATTTAATTTAGAATTTGATTTATAACTATTTTAACACTTTAGGGTAAAGGCATTTTAACAAATATACTAATTAAATAATTATTTCAATTGAAAGTGAAAATCTTTTAGTTCATTCTGTGTAGTCCTAGCAATATACATAGGCAAATTATTATTGTAGAACATATTTCCATAAAAAAATGTTTTTGAAAATATGCCATTCTTTCGTCAACTATAAAAAAAATTGCAGTTTTTTCTGGTAACATTATTTTTATAATGTTTTATGCGTAAATTCAATTCAAAAGACACTAAATTTCATTTAAACGCTTTTTTAAAGTCAAGTTGTTTGAACTTAGTCACCTTAAGTTTTTATAACATTATTCTTAATAGCAGGGATAATTAACATTAAAAGTTTTCTAAAAAGTTGTACGTACAATTTTATTTATTCATTACTTCAGAAATGCTTAATTTTTTTAGGTTTTTTATATCTTTTAAATAGGTATCAAACTTTTAGATTACATGTATTTTAAATTTAAGTATTTATTTTAAATGTGTATCAGAATTTCAAAATCATGCGTGTTGTGTAATAAATCTTGGATATTAGAACAAAATTGATTAGTGTAGGATTTTTATAGGGCATAAATTTTCTAAGCATATGTCACTTTTTAGCGCGTTTTTCACGTAGTGTAAAAAAAGCGCTATTAGGACGTACATTTCGTCTTCGTTCCATATTTTGTCGTACCTTTTTCTCAGCCAATAATTAACCTATTGACCTCGGGTTGTCGGCATTGGGTCGCATTTGTGCCCTAGATGAGCCAAATATTATTTAAATTTAATAATTTAAAAAATTTTTAAATAACAATTCTTTTTAAATTTTTCTTTTTTTTTAAGTAGAGTACTACTTTCTGTTAGTAAAAAGTTTATTAGTTGCATTATTGTAAAATACATGTGAAAAACGCGCTAAAATTACTTGGTCATGCCAATGATTGATATCTTGTTCTACATTTCATCTCAAATAAATTTATAGTTTATCATTTTTTTAAAACTATTTTTATTCATTAAACCAATTTCTCCAAGCAGTCATTACTTACTAAAATATATTATTGTAAAAAAAAAATTCTTCTGAAAACAGTTATATCCATGATAGTTGAAAATTTATTCTTTTCACTTATTGCTTTTCATGTTCGACCAAATTGAATAATTTCAAGTATTTTATATTAACACTAGCTTTTACCCGCGGCTCCGCTCGCGTTGATGTTTTTAAATAACTGTTAAAGTCGTAATCATTATCATTAGAAAGTAAATAATATAATATGGTACAACATCCATAACCGATTTTCATTTGCGACACTGCATAATGTCCGAATCTACGTGATTATGAAGATGCACTCTCATATTCGTTTTCAGACTGAATTTTTCAAATTTTGCACATAAGCTTGATAAATTAATAGAGACTCTAATTTTATCTTCCTCCTATGATATCTGTACTATCTCGTAAATCTTGAAGAGTCCGATTTAATGCTTCAATAGCTTTCTTGTGAGACATCGTCCTTTCATCCCACACTAAAAGTTTACATTGTCGAAGAATCCTGCCTCGAGAGCTACTTTTGCTGAAATAGTAGATGGGCGAATCTTCATGCGCAATATTCAACGGTAATTTTAAAAACGGAATGTACAGTACGACCGCTGGTCAGTAGTGTCGCGGCTATAGCGGAAGAAGCGACAGCAACTCTATCCTCTGTTTTTTTCTGACGGGCATCAATAAAAAGTTTAGTAAAGTGTTTTTCCGGTTCCTCCAGGGATGTCGAGAAAAAAAGAGTGCATCGCTGCCGGATTCTATTTTGCGTAACACTTGATGGAAAACGTAACTTTGTTCTGTAGTTAATTGAGGGATAAATTCTGTTACTTGATGTTGTAATGCTATAAAATCGTAGTTTAATTCTCAAGCAATTTCATTATCGAAGCCATTTCCATTGACACGTCTAGGACTAATCATTCCAAAATCATGTAGCTTCTTTCCATCCATTCTGAAAATCTTTATTGCGTTTCGTTGTAGATGTGTTAATTGAAAGGCATATTTGCTTGTACTTGCTGGAATCGTCGCAAAATATCTTCCGCCATGTAGTCTTTGTACTTATTCCAAAAGGTTTGAGGATTAGAAAGACCGAAGATGAAATAAGTATTGCGACTAACACTTATAAGTATTGCGACTGTAGTACTAATTTTATTCAGCGAGTGACATTGCATGGCTTCCTCCATAGTAATATCTAGTATATCTTCAAAGTAATACCTCCATGTAAAATATCTGGTTCAGTATAAGTGAAAAATTTTGTGCAAAATATGAATATTGTATAATTAGGATTAAAAAATTTCAAAGTAATAAATATCCGATAAATCAAAACTTTTTATGAAACTGTCAATTAATATTACCATAGAATATTCAATATCACGCGCGCAATTCGCTAAAACTTAATTTCGTTTCCCTCCTTAAAAAGTGGAAGAAAATTTTTATTAAAATGTGGGAATAGAGAACTTCTTAGCCAACTTGGCGATATTTCTCAAAGTTTGAGTTTGACATTTAACAAACGTAACATAATAAACGTTAGAAACTTAATAAGAGACCATTTAAAGAAATTGCGCTTTGTAAAGATGTTAAATTACACTATGTCTCAGTTATTTGTTACAAATGTGAGAAAAATTTTATTAAAATTTCCATTATTGACCAAATGCATAATTTTGCGCCAACTTGGCGGAGAGTAAGCAACGTCCCACGGTTTTACCCTCGTAGTTCCCGTTCCCGTAGGAATATGGAGATAAAATATAGCCTATGTTACTCGCTGATAACGTAGCTTTCCATTGGTGAAAGAATTTTTAAAATCGCACCAGCCGTTTCTGAGATTAGCCGGAACAAACAGACAGACAGACAGCCAGACAAAAATTTAAAAAATGGATTTTTTGATATAAGTACCGTATAGACCTTAAAATGCATTTAGTAAAAAGTTGCTAATTTGAAATTACAAACAGACACTTCAAATTTATTTATTTATATAGATACATTTGTAAAGTAAAAAGCTGTTGGAGATGGATATAATATATTACGACTAAAATAAATGACACTGAACAAGATATTTCCTACTTTTAACTTTCCTACTTACGCCAATTGAAGCAGTAAAAATTTGATTTAACTTTTGACAGCACCCATTGCTTTCAATGATAAAATCCCCTCCCCTCCTTAAATAAGTCCCATATCTTCCTCACTGGGTCTAGCATACTTTGTCTATCTTGGAAAAAATTTTCTTTCCTTTTTAGCTTGTTTTTCACGTAGTGGAACAAAAAAGCGCTATTAGGACGCAAATTTCGTCTTCGTTCCATATATTGTCGTACCTTTTTCTCAGCCAATAAGCAACCAATTGACCTCGGGTTTTCGGCATGTGGTCGCATTTGTGCCCTAGTGAGCCGATTCATATTTAAATTTCCCCATAGTTTTCCCGAATTTTCCTACATTTTTTTCTGAATTTCGCGAGTTTTTTTTTATAGTGCTGATACAAATTTGTGTCATTATTTCTTTTCAGCTGAATAGTAGTACATTTAGAGGAGTGGTAGAGTACACACAGACTACTTTCTGTTAGTAAAAAGTTCATTAGTTGCATTATTGTAAAATACAACATGTGAAAAATGCGCTAAAATTACTTGGCCATGCTAATGATTGATACGTTGTTTTTTATTTAAAAATGCATTTTTAGTAAGCTTTCATATTTTTGAGATTTCGTAGTTAGTTTTCTTTTCTTCTTTTTACATTAAATAACATGTAATTAGGTTTTTGTATAAGTGGTCTAAAGTTTCAGAAAAATCACGCTTTAAGATATATTTTTCTGATTATTTTACTTTCCTACTCTGTAATTTACTTTCTTTTATACTGAAATTTAAACAATGAAGGGCTATTTAAATATTCGTATAAAGATATATGCATAAACTGTATGCATCTTAACTGAAAAAAATGAAATATTGTCCTTGCTATTATATTTTTAATTGTCAGTACTAAATAGTTTCAGATTCAATATATTCTACGTTTTAACAAATTCAATAAAGCCATGATGAAAATGGTAAAATGATAAAAAGAAATTCTATATGATATTTGCCTTTTCCAAAATTTTTATTACAGTACTAGCTGGTTTTCATGAATCTTTCTGTATTAATTAATTTTACAATAGCAATAAACTAGTATTTTTCTAATCTAGTAATTGTTATTTCTTCCAGTGCCTTACATAGTAACAATTATACTACGTCAATAATTTATAACAATTACTCATAACGCATTTATATATCGTCTGGAATTGCGCATTCGATAGTCCTTTAGTTTCGTTTACCCACTACTAACGAATAATTAGTACAAGTTTCACACATTCTGCAAGAAAAAAGCGAATCACTGCCATTCTTTCCTCCTTGCTTCAGATCGACAATGGAACTTCCCTTTTGAACGGTCTGCTTCACACCCAACGACTACAAGGAAGACTAGTAGCACTTTGTACTGAAGTGTTGTCAATTACCCCTCATTCAGCTCTGGATACTAGCGTTGTTACTAAACCTTTGAAAGACAAATTGCAAAAGTCCCTTTACTTGTTGATTTTCCCTCGTATAAGAACAAGATATTTAAGTATGCGTTTTCAAGACCCAGGTTCTAAAGGTAATCAATTCATTGATTGCTTAACAACATCGTATTTTTAGCAAAACGTAGGCTATCGCAATGGATCTCGTAGTTTTGAGCATCTCTTAACACTAGAAAGTCTGGGATTTCGATTACCCTTAAACGTCCACCGGTGTCATTTTAAGACCACGATATAAAACATATAAAGTAGTTGCTTAACTAAATAATTGCAGGACTACTGTTCAGAGGATTTAGTTTTAGGGATTTTAATGTTATTTCATGTAATTATCATATGTTATGACCCTTTATATCATAAAAAACTGACGTTGACATTAGGTTTTGTGAACCTTGTTGGATCACTGCTTTGTCTGTGCCATCCCTAGCGATATATACATCAGGACTTACTGGAATATTATCAATTACATCAGCACTTTCTTCAGATTCTTTGCAGTATCTTTCTTTCAATCTTATGGCTTCATAGAAATCTAACTTAGAGCCAATTCATTCTCAGAAAGCTCTCGCAGCAACAAATTACCAATTCAGACCTTTTCTAAATGCAATCGTTTCATGGTGTATGCTTTGGACTAAGTTCGGAAATCGGATAAAATTTTTTTTTAGCAGTCAAGCAAAAAAAAAAAAAAAAAAATTGCTATGTAACAAACACAGACACAACAATTTTAGTATAATTGATTTATATCCACTGTGAACTCAATAACACTGTATTCAAGGCCAAAAACTGTACGAAAGAACTTTGTAAAGTGTACTTTACTAATAAAATCTACTTAGTGAACTATATTTTGTTGAACAACAGCTTTTTATAATGATAAATTACCTTGGTATCGAAATGACATTAGTAGACGTTCTAGGTATATTGAGTTGGAAAAGGCCTCCTAAGTAACCTAGAACTACAAAACCTTTTCCGTGTAATCACCAGAAAAAAAGGATTAAAAGTCACTAAAAACTTTTGAATTCCCTGCAAAAATGCCGAAAGGAGAACAAAGTAAATAGGCTCCGGTGTCCAATTGACACCGACGGACGTTCTAGTGTTAAGCAACGATGTCGACTTCATGAACAAAGTAGTTGACTTTTTAAAAATATTTATCGTTGATCTGATTTTAGATCGGAGCTTATTACTATCAGAAGAGGTTTGCAGGTCGCATGTGTGGCCTAGGATTAATTTCATGATGTTTGGATTCTGACTGGCAGTCTTGGTTCAGTTCAGCATCTTATCAATCAGACATCTATTTGAGACCAGACTACCTTAATATCTTAATCTTCTTGATCGGGTTTCTTCTAGTCTAGTGAACATTTTCAGGGGGTTCCTTCCCACATTGTGATTGATGGTAATGAGATGGCTGATTTCTCTCGGCCATTACTGTGGCAAAGGACAGAGAGTCTTACATTTAGCGAACTGACCTCTCTTAAGAAAATTAATATCAATCAACTTCGAAGAACCTTTCCTGGTTATCCTTGGTACTTCGGAAGAAATCTAGTAGATTTATGGAAGTTTATGCCTAGAAAATATCAGAATGCCTTTTCGAGGTTTATGAACCGACATATAAAAGCACTCGCCTTTCATCAGGGTCAGTAGATCTTCCCGGAGTGTCTCTTGTATTATTCCGATCTTGTCTTCCCTTCCTATATCTTGGCTTGTTTGGATTTTACAAAGTTCAATATCCTTAATGCTCTTGTATTTTAGACTTTTCAGAGATCTTTGGATCCTTACAGATTTACTAGCATTGCATGACACTCTTTGATTAGTAAAAACAATAAAACAAATCACAATCAAGAAAAATATATAGTCCAATAATTTTGTTTATTTTTATATTTTCATTAAATATTAGTTTTACCTTAAGAATGTGAATGCTCACACGAAATTATTTGCTGTAATCTAAGTGAGACACTTAGCTTCTTAAAAGCCGACTATAAGGATGAAAAGACTTAAGAAAATTGTCAGTCAAAATGCTGAAATAAAACAAAAAGTACACATTAGTAAACAAACCATTATGAACTCTTTATTTTCTTAAATGCATTATTTCATGTGATTAGAAATGAATTTGAAATGTCTGACATTAGCCGTGAGGTTTCAGATTCACTTTTACTACAAATATTTAAAAGAAAGAACGAATTACGTCAGAACTAATGACAATAATGGACTCTTTAATTGCTTTAAAATTAGCGCTAATGAGATATTGACATTTAGAAGCGGAATTAAATCTGAGCAAAAATCGATTTGTGTCTATCTTAAATGTAACAAGGCATATTTTATAAAATATTAGCAGGCTTTAGTTTCTTCCATTCTTTTACTTTTTAGTGTTGATTTTCATATTTAGCTGGTACTGTAAAAGAAAAATTATGGATTATTTTGAATACTGATTTTTTACAACTATTTGGTTGTTTGAGCTTTTTTCTAAAGTAAATATATCTATATGCATAGGAGGAAAAGCGATTCACTCCCACACACTCATCACAAGATTTCTGGAACTATAAGCCAGACCCATATACTTAAAATTTGTAATGCTGTGAACTGGACTCTTGCGAAAATCAGTGGTTGAAGGGGCATCGTAGACAATAATTACCGTTTTTCAAATGATCAGCATGTGACGGATCTGTACGGTTCCTTCTACTAAACTCTTGGGAGTTCTTTTTGGGCTATCCTTTTTTTTAACCAACTTTCTCAGAAGACAGAAATCGTGATTATGAACATTAAGTTTAATATATATATTCTGTATTCACGAGTTTGGGAGTTAGTGAAGTGAGAATAGATTGGATGTGAAGCGAATAGATGATAAACTAAGTAAATCGGCAGTGAAACGTATACGAAAACAGTGTACGAAGCGAGAAGTTGGAATATTAAGATAGTGATTAGTTCAACTATTGGGGAAGTGTTTAAGTTCACGTAAAAAGATTAGAATATTGCAAGAGTTCAGGTACTGTGATCTTTAATCAAGTTAGGGAGTTAAATTATTAGAGCAGTCATTAAAAAATTAAGCTCTGTATAAAGTTATCTTAAGGTTAGATCTGCAGGATTGGTTATATTCTCCCTACGCCATCTCGTCTCAACCTCGTGCTCTGACTGATCAAAGTTATCTTATTTAGAGTGTTGTGTCGGAGTTAAAATAGTGATAAATAAAATAATTGAAGTTCATATGCCGTCTGATCATTTAGTTCCTCCTACAATTCTAGCCGGGTTACAGGGAAAAAGGGATGTAAATTCCTTTTAAACGTAGATACTTACATTTTTAGGGGCATATTTGTTTTGCTGAGTAGAGATATACTTAGAACAAGATTTGCTGAAGTACACTCCTAAGATTGAGGAGGAGGGGTGATTGAGGGCTTAATAGATAAAAAAAAATCCACATTCTTGAAATAGTATAATTGCATATTTGAAATTTGGAATAAATGTTCCTTTTGGTGAGTGGAGACCCGTAAAGTAACATTTTGAGAGTTTATTTAAGAGGTAAAATTCAACAGGGATGAAGATTATTGTTTTTCTAGCTACTAGATTTGAAACTTCCAATTATGTTTGTATTGTTGATTAAGAGTCATACGAATGGTTTTAAAAGTTAAGCTTCTAATGGGGGGGGTTATGGAGAATAGAGTCGTTAAGATAAAATATTTTGACTATTAACTTAGACATTTAGTAACATGTTTCTTTGTTTAGTAGAGATCAAAATGTTTTGTGGATTAATTAGGGTAAATAAATATAATTGAAGTTATATGCTAACTTAGATTAATTTTCAGTTCCTCCACATATTTACCTAGGAACGAGCGGAAGTAACATCTTAAACGTATACATATTTACAAGTTTTACTATCTATAGATACATAGAACTAAATGTTACACATTCTTGAAATAGTATAATTGCATATTTGAAATTTGGAATAAATGTTCCTTTTGGTGAGTGGAGACCCGTAAAGTAACATTTTAGAGAGTTTACTTCCTAAGACGGTAAAAAATTCAACAGGGATGAAACAGATAAAAAATATTGTTTTTCTACTTTTAGACCTACAGATTTGAAACTTGCCAATTATGTTTGTATTGTTGATTAGAGAGCCCATACGAATGGTTTTACGAAAGTTAACTTCTAATGGGGGGGTTATGGAGAATGACAGAGTCGTTATAGATAAAAAAATATTTTTGAACTATTAGACCTTCAGACAAATTTAGTAAGCATGTATCTTTTGTTTAGTAGAGATCCAAAAAAATGGATTTTGTGGAAATCTAATTAGAGGGCTAAAAAAAATATTTTTTAATATAATTGAAAGTGTAATGCTAAGACTTGGAGAATAATAATTTTAAAACAGTATACACTCACACATCATTATAATATACCTAGCGAAGCGAGCGGAAAACGGCTTAAACATACATATATACATATAACAAGCATTTTCTTCTATAATTGGAACATTTATTTTGAAATGGCGGTTATTTTTTTCTGAAATAATATAAAATTTAATGTAAATTACATTTAATTTATTAAATAAGAATATACTTACCTAACAACCTGCTTTACGTAATTTGAACTGACCTTTGGTAAATTTAAGCAATTGTCCTTGGGCTGGTATTAAATGGATTGTCATAACTCATAAACTCTTTGGCGATTAATCTCTGGCATGTAGGTAAGCTTTGGTGATAAATCACTAATATAGGATTAATACGTTAGTGCAGGTAATAAAACATAAAATTAATTTTGGTTGTTATACGATGGCATATCCTACTATCTCATACCGAATGTTAAAAAACTTTCTGTTTAATATTCTGGAATGATTCTGTAAAATCTTTTATACGCTTTTAAAAAAGCAGTTTTTCAGATGCAATAATGATACATTCATATAAAAATTTCTTCTGGTCTAAAATAATAGGAAATCAATATATCATATTTATTATCATAAAAATTTCAGCTATAAAAGTACTTTGATTTTAGAAGCTTGGCAGAATATATGAAGAAATGTTTTGCAAAATATTCCATCTAAAGGCTCATGCAGTTTTCAAAAACTGAAATTTAATGTCATGAACTTGAAAGAAATTGCTGTTTTTTAAATGAATGTTTGGTGCTTTTCCGTTTTGCCAACGAAGGTGATATAGTCGCCAAAAATGATACAACTGACGCCAAAAGGAATGTGATTTCCGGTAACCCTTTACCACCACATTTACAAAACAAGTCAAGGTTCTTCTTATCGGAAACTTCTTTTTCATATTTCAAAATGGATGACAAACCAATCAGAACTTTATTTGTCAAAAATCTTTTTCATGTATATGTTTGTGTTGTCACAAACAACGCAAGATTTGGGTGCGAAACGAAAAGTACGAATAATTGTATCCTTTTGAAAGATGAAAACCCTTTTATCTTTGCATCTTCTTTTGTGTTAATATAAGTTGTATTAGTTTGTAAAAAAAATTCATACTGAGATAGTAAAAAGATAGCTTTGCTGTAATTTACCTGATATAGTAGAAGAATTTGAAATGTTGCGAATTCGATAATGTTCACTTCTATTTTGTGGATACTTATATTAACAAAAGACGACTGTGTTTTCACTTATATTGCTTAATCAATAGTTTTAGTGGCAATATATGTAAAATATATAATTGTTTTGGTACCCTTTACCACCACATTTACAAAACAAGTCAAGGTTCTTCTTATCGGAAACTTCTTTTTCATATTTCAAAATGGATGACAAACCAATCAGAACTTTATTTGTCAAAAATCTTTTTCATGTATATGTTGTGTGTTGTCACAAACAACGCCAACTTGGCGAGATTTGGGGCTGCGAAACGGAAAAGTACCGAATAATTGTATCCTTTTGAAAGGATGAAAAACCCTTTTATCTTTGCATCTTCTTTTGTGTTAAATATAAGTTGTATTAGTTTGTAAAAAAAATTCATACTGAGATAGTAACAAAGATAGCTTTGCTGTAATTTACCTGATATAGTAGAAGAATTTGAAATGTATGCGAATTCGATAATGTTCACTTCTATTTTGTGGATACTTATATTAACAAAAGACGACTGTGTCTTTCACTTATATTGCTTAATCAATAGTTTTAGTGGCAATATATTGTAAAATATATAATTATTTTGTACTTTTAATTCATATGTATGATAACTTATATGAAGTAGTGTCATTAGTTTATTTATAAAGTACTTCCCCCCCCCCCTATTTTCTTATTTGAAAGAGTTATTCGTAAGTTGCAGTTTTCCCTTCGTATTAGGAATTTTCAGTATACGACTAATTTCATGGACGATGGTGTAATATTTAACTTAAATGTTATGAAAAAAATAAACTTTGGTTTACATAAAAACAATTAAATAATTAAAGGAAAAAAAGTAATTGATACTTATAATAGAAATTCGAAATTATTTTTTTTAAAAACACTTCAATTTACAAAACAAACAATTGAAATTAGAACACCTTGCTGAAGGTCATTCACAATTTATCGAAATGATATCGAATGAAAATTTTTATCTATAAATGGCATATTTTTTGTGGCAATGTACTTCTATCTTTTAGCCATGAATCTTGACAATGAATCTTGAAAATCCTCGAATTTTCCATGGAAGTAAAATTTCATAGTATTGTTATTCCAATTTTACTCCCTTCCTCTTAAAGAGTTTTCCAAAGTGCGTTCAGTGTTCTTGGTTACGATTCCATAAGACTCGTTTAAAAAAAAAAAAATAAACCGAAATCACAAAATACCACCGAAGAAGTGACAGGTGATTTTACAACTATTTCATTAGAGGGAATGCACTTTATTCCTGATTTTTCATTATTTCTTTGCTAAATAAGAAGCAGTTGACTTAGCTGCGTGACTAGAGGCTTTGTCCATTTGAAACTCAAATTTATCCATGTCCTTTCAATATAAAATTGGAATTTCTTTTTGAAAAATTGGCTCTAAAATATTTTGCTGATAGTAGAGTGAATTAATTTTGGATTTACTTGAGACTTTTTTGATTTTTAATTCGGCATTATAACAAAATTCTCTGCTACTATCATGAATCCCTTTATGAACTTTTCTGTACACAGACGAAGCAATTTCGTACAGCCATTCCCGTCAGTTGAGCAATATAAAATTGATCTTTTATTACAGTCACTTAAATATAATCATGCCCCATCGACTATTACCACAAATTATTTTTCATTAGCTACTTGTTTTTATGTAATTTTGTACAGTTTATATTTCCTTCAGCAATACGTTTTGACAAAAGTAGTTGGACTTTAGATTTAAAGATCGTTTATAACTTAAACTATTTATGAATGCTTTTACTTACAGGCTGGTAAACATTCCTAGTTTGGATGCAATAAATCCTTGAGTTGGTGGATTTTCTTTTAGGTCAGAGATTTTACTTTCTTCATAGTTGCCTGTGTTCGAGCGATGTAGGATGAGCTTTTGTATTCATGTTTTTATTTTTACTTTCATCTAGACGTTTGCTTCCTTTCAAATTTAATATATTATAAATACCATTTTTGAAATACAATAAACGTGATTTTTACACCACTTTATAATTTGTTTATAGGAATATTTCCACTCGGAAAGCTCACTTACGTAACCTTCGAAACATATATAAATTTTAGGAAGCCTTTTTAAAATATCTTTCATATTATATTTGTGACGGACCTATACGCGTCTATGACTAACCCCTTGGGGACTCTTCTGGGGCAATATTTTTACCAACAAACTTTCACCGAAGGAAGAAAACGTGGTTATGCAAATTAAGTACATTATATAAATTCTGTACTCGCGAGTTTTAAGAATTAGTTGGTGAGTATAGGATCGTGAATTTACTAAGTGAAAATCTAAGTTTATAAAAGTGTACATTGAAGAATTCCAAGAGAGGATCACTCGGAGGTGATCGAATCCAGTTAAAGATTACCATTCAAGGCCTCATCAGTAAGACTTCATAAGAGTACATGTATCGTGATTCTTATTTAAATAGAAGTTTATCTTATTAATGAGCGGCATAGTTGATTTTGGGCTTGTATAGTTATCGTGGAATCAGTTGTGGGTCCGTAATATCCTTTCGCGCTCTGCATACGGATCATCGTTCTTAATTGGATTATTATTGTGCTTGCTTGATATTTTGTGACAATAAAATAATTAGAGTGAATCATGTCGACTGATAATTCAGTTCTTCCCACACATCTAACCGGGTTCGAGGGTAGAAAAGGGGTATTAGAGGGAAGCTGGAACCGGCAAGCATTACATTCTTTAATAAAAAGAAAACACATTTGCAGATGATTATTCAGAAGTTTACAAAGTTTAATCTCAAAATATAAACGAGAAAATAAATCACAAAATCGTTTTTGTGTATAAATACTTTTAGAGGATCATAACCATATAAGTTGAAAGACCCTTTATAGTTTTTGCTATTAAAAATATTTGCATTATTTAGTTAAAGACAGCAGAAATGCTTAAAAAAGAGGAGCAATTGTGGTATTAAAATGTCTATGCTTCACAGAAATACAATCGACTGTTAAAGATATTTAGAGCTCAAGATTCGAACTTAAGATAAAATTGTAGAGTTGTGTCCCTAGGTTTACTTAATTCCTTAGTAGCGGAAGAGATCGCGCATCTTTAGTAAAACATTATTTTATTTACGCATTTGCGTAGAAATATTGCACCTTTATTATGAAATCTATCCTTTGTTACCTCGTAGCCTTTCGCTGGAGAAAATATCATGTCCAGATCACAGTATCTTCCAGATCTCTGTCAAAAATTTAAAGAGGGTAGTAAACTAACACTACATAATTCACAATCAGTTGCCAATATCTTAAAACAAAATACATGCGAGTCTAAAAATCAAAAATTAATTCATAAAACCAAAAGCGTTTTTTATACAAAATTGTTAGGGAATTCATTCAATTAAGGTGATTAAATCCATCGTAAGTGGAACTATTTCCTTTCTTTAAGAAATCAGAATATATTAATTTCCTATTTTTTGCGTGAATTGTTAAAAACGCATTATATAATGATTCTGTGTTTTTAGTTTTTTTTTTTTTTTGCTTCCTTTTTATCTTTTAATTCATCAAAATAACTCACAAAACATAGTCAATTACGTATTTATCTTGAATAGAATAAAAATGGCTTTTTGACAAATGATTAATATAACTTTAACCAAAATTCTTATTATTTCTTCCATTCTCATAATTCCCAACTAATTCTTGTTCAGCTTTTTGTATGTTGATATTCGATACTCAGTTTTTGATGTCAGAGATCAAAAGTGAAAAATAAAATACGTTTTTATGGAAGCAAAATTCCTAATTTTTAGAGATAACTGAATCAAATGTTAAGGGGTCTGAGGGGTGTTAACAATTTTTTTTTCGAATTTTCGAAAAAAATATATTGTTCTTCATTTTTTCTGAACATTTTGAAACTAACCACGTGACATACTCTAAAAACTTCGAAAGTTATTCAAAAAATTGCAAACAGCAATTTAGTCATAACAACTTTTAAATGGACAGATGCCACGCCCATTTATTTTTAAATTTATGCATACCTTTCATTTTTCTGTTTTAATAAGCCTCATGAAATATTTTAAGCGCTTGAGTTGATCAGAAGGAACCTGCAACTCAACACATTCATTCTGCCGTGTTTTGATTCTGTTGTGTTACTTTAGTACACGTTTTTTAAAACGCTTATCTAAATCGAAGATATGTGTTGTTTTATTCTGAAAAAATCGTTGGGCAATCGCCCCAACAAAAGATTAGAGGAAATAAATATTTAAAGGTAAGTGACTCACATGTTACAGATATGAAAGATACGAGGAAGTGTGCAGAATTGAAAAAATGCTTCTAGTAAAAAAACTTTCAGGAATTCAGACTTCATTAAAATCAAATCTTGTTAAGGTAAGTGAAAACTTCAAAGAATATCGTATTTTTGATTTTATTTCAACCTTTAGCTCTATTTTGTCAGTATCATGCTGTTTAAAATGTCATAAACCATTAACAATTAATGAAAAATCCACTTGTGGTTTATGTTCGAATTTTGAAATACATTGTAAAAACTGTGGGAGTATTTGTTTTTTTTCAAGCTGTGAAAACATTGGGAATAAAAATTATGCTCCAGAAATTAACAGAAGATTTTGAATAATTTCAAAAAAATTTATTTTTTGAAAAAAATTTTAAAAATGTACTTTTTTTATTTTTAAAAAATATTATTTTTTATTCTTTTTATATCTAATCGCTACCATCTAATAAGGATATATTTTGACTTTATAAATCAACTTATTGCTAGTAATTAGAATTATTATTTCAGAAAATATCATGCGCGTCGTAAAACTTACTATTTGCTTCTTACAAAATTTTTTCTTATATTTATGTGCTTATTATTTTTAAAATTATGATTATATTTTAGACATTTTATACTTTTTTGAAACTTTATTCCTTTATAAAAATGTGTAAAAGAATCAAATTATTTCATTTTAACCTCAAAGAATTATTTCTAGTCCGAAAATTGTTCATATTTTTGTGCTCTCGAAACATTTTTAACACCCCTGAGACCCTTAATATTCTAAAATCTGAGCCGTATATTAATTTCTTTGCTTTTTTTAAATGGATATCCTTCCTCCTTAGCCTGCGTTCGACCGTTTGTTTTAATGTATCGGATTATTCAGAACAGTGATTTTGGAAAAGGATATAAATGAATACTTTTAATCATATTTAGTGTCTTAAATTAGAATATAGATATTATATTTTTTTAAGAATATTGTTTGAATAAAATTATTTAAAAGCATTATTTTTGTGAAAATGAAGAGCCAATGGCATATTTTCAAAACATTATCCTTTTATGGAAAGTGCTTCTATAATAATTATATTTTGCCTATATATACAGCTAACATTTGTATACAGTGACAAAACTAAGATTTTTGAAAAAAAAATCACAATATTTTTAGAACTATTATCAATTGAAATAATAACCGCTATATTTCAATGATATTTTGCGACTTTGATATATTAAAATATGACTGAATCTTTCTTTTTCTATTTTATATACTTTAAAAAATCATAATTCAAGCTCTATATATAAGTTTTACATATATATATTCACTGAACATATTGCTACTATGGAAGCATTTTCCATAAACGAAGGATGTTTTGAATTACACACACTGCCCATTATATTAGAAAACGAAGACCAACATTTCATTGGACCACTTTGTGCAAGGACAACTGCTCTAACTAATTTGGGCGTTGAGTCTGCTTGCTTTTGGGGGTGCATTTTCGTCCAGAGAACACCTTGCATTGACTAAGCAGCTTTCTACATCCTGTAAATTTGATGAAAGAGGAGATTGCTGTCAGATGTGTATTTCCACCATATCCCACATATTTTCTATGGGGTCAAGATCCGAGCTATGTTGTGGCCAGGGAAGGAAATGGACGTCAGACTGATTTTCAGAGAACCAATTTCGAACAATTCTAGCACGATTTATAGTTACTTTATCGTTCAGGAAGTATCCGTCGCCACCAGGGTAAGAACGCAACATTTCAGGGTGCACTTGATCTGCCAGTAAATCTAAGTATATCATGGCTGCTACTTTCCCCTCGAGGAACCCCAGGGCACCACTTCCTTACCAGCGAACGTGCCCCGTATCAAGGTACTATCACCAGTCCCTTATACAGAACCAGTAATGCAAGATGGATTCATGGTTTCGTGGTGTTCTCGCTAAATTCGATATTTTCTATCCTTGCTAAATAAGATGCTGCTTGATTACCCAGGCACTTTTAACGCAGGGTGTGTCATACACACTGTCTAATTTTTTCAACGCCCCTTCTAAGCCTTTTTTCGAAAATGGATAGTTCCTCCTGTAGCTGACTTTTAGGTCTTATCCTTTGGGGGTCTTATCTTGTAAGCGCATTCTAAATATATATTTTTGGATATTGCCTCTTCGGTATGGCATACCCTGTTCGGAACACCGTGACAGTTCTGAATGCATGAGCTCGTTTTAATTTTTAATTATGCTATGACATATTATTGTAGTTATGATGAAGAAATGTGATATTTAAGTAATTAAATAGATACAATGCATCAGTATTTTCAGATGCAGAAATTCTCTTCGCGGTTTTGATGAGGAAAAATCAAATGATGAATATTATAACAGCAAGTATGATTCATCCACTGAAATCGATCCAGATTTAGAAAAGGAAGACACTGTTGAAAATAAATGTTTTATATGTAGAGACACAAAAACATTTGGAAATAACGTAGTTTTAAAGGTGACAACTGGTACGCATCTTATCCACTTTCAGATGAACTTTTGAAGAAAAAAAAACTATATGGCTGGAACAATAAGAGAAAATAAAAAAGAAATTCCAAAACTTTTGAATTTAAAGAGTAGAGAAGTTTACTCGTATATGTTTAGTTTAAAAAAATACAGATTAAAAAAATTAAGATGCAGTGAAAACATCACACTCAATCACGACGAGATTAAAGGAGTGTATAAACAATGAACTGAATGCCCTTATAAAAGGAACAGAAAAACTAAATTTACGTTTGAAAAATGTAACAAGCATACTGTATTTCCTACTTTTCTTCCTTTTTAACCCTTTTATACAAATTTTACGGTTAAAACACAATGTAAACACCCTTGGGTATGACATACCCTGCGCGAGAACTTTAGGTCATTTTTTTCACGCGAGTGAGGCCGGGTTAATCCGACCACAATACCTGTTTCCAATCTTCAGATACCAAGTGTCTCCTTTCCCGACACCCTTGCAAACGAATTTTTACACTTCGGAAAGAAATGAGTGGTTTCCTCACAGACATCCAACTATGCATTCGTATCCTCTGCAGTTTTATGCGCATGGTAGTAGCTAAAGTCTGTTGGGATGAACTATTGTTGATGTTTTGTATCAGTTGAAGTACAGTAAAGTCCCTGTTGTGCCGTACAATTCGTCGGATACTATGTTGATCATGATTTTGGAAAAATGTGTTCAAATCGCAGTTATGTCTTCAGTTAGTTTTGATTCCAACATTTGAAAGCATTTGATGTGGCTTCTTTTGAGAACCCATTGAGAATTGCTGTCTTGAAATCGAAGCCCCTGCTAACCGAACAGCAACACTATGAGTTTTTTCAAGTGGTGAAAAGATCTGTCACTTTCCTCATTTTATTTCATTCATTGAGAAAATCACTATTACACCTTACATATACTAGTATTCTAACCTCGTGTTACCCAAGTCATAAAAAAAATTGCCTAATTTATCCCTTGCATGCATTCAAATGCAAATTTCAAAGGTTTCCAATTCATTGGCTAGTGTGTGTATACATTCTCTTTTCATTTTTTGCCAAAAAAATGCATTTCAAATTTTTTATTTATTGTGATAATATTTTTTAAATATTTTTATTTTTATAATATTTTTAAAATATATTTATATGTACAGTCGACTTTATCTAATTCAAACCTTCGATAATACGAACCTCTTGCTTATTCAAAGTATATGCTCAACCCTTAGAAATACTCTGGATATTTCGAACTAAAGCAGTAGGCGTTGGTACACTCAATTATTCGAAGCAAAATCTGTGGCCCGTCAGAATACAACTAGGGATAATTCAAAGTGATCTACTAAAATTCTCGACATTTCAAACACTCACTATCATGGAGAGTCCTGCAGAAAACAGGGGTTGGAGCTTACTTGTTTTGTGTTGTATTGTCTCTGGTAACATAGCCCTTTTAATGACCTTCGGAATTGACTTCGATAACAATGACAGACGATAAAGTGTCACTAAATAAACTATGCTATTTTTCGAGCTTCGTTAATTGTAGAAAAATCTACTGACAAAGTTAGATTGAATACAATAAAACAAAAAAAAAGTTAACAAATGTTTTCGTCAAAAAAACCCAATTAATTATGTACAATATGTATTGTTTTCATAGTCGTTTTTAATACATAAATGTACTTTTTTATTACAGGACTTTTGTATAATACATACTTTTTATAGAAATGCTTTTAAAATAATTTTTTTATGAACAATTGTTGTTTTATTACAGTTTCAATCTTAAATGTGTTTGAAAATAAATTATCTTCTCAAATTTTGGGATGTTTTTCCTACCCTCTTGATAATTCGAAATTTTTAATTGGTCTCTTTAACTTCCAATTATCGAGAGTCGCTGCGGTAGCCAAATGGTCAAGGTATCGGATCATGGCTAGCGTGTCATGATTTCGAGCCCAGTACCACTGAAAACCCACCGTATAGGGGAGAGATGCACGTTAAATCTGTCGAGAGCTCAAACGTCCTCCCGTTGGTGTGGTGGGGTAGTTAGAGGCGGGGGATTCCAGATCAGGTATCGTCCTCATCACTTGAACATGGCTCAAAATTACGAGGTCCTTTGCTGAAAGCCCTCGTGTAGCTGAACAGTGCAACGTTAATATTCACTCACTGGAATTATCTAGAGCCGACTGTATATTATAATTCAAGTTACACTAAATATCAAACTACTCTCTTATTCATCTATATGCTTTTACAAAATCACAGTTACCATTAGATACCATATGGTAGAATCTTATTGGAACTATTTCTTTTTGCTTTCATGTATATTTTTTTTCTCTTCAAATACAATTTTCTTTTGTTTAGGCCTAGTCACAAGGGACACAATTTGGTACTTAGCGAATAATGCTAAGCACTGTCAGACAATAGAAAATGGAAATTGTTCAAAAATGAATAGAACATTGATAGACAGGTACGGCAACCCCAAGAGTTACGTTAATGGATAGATTGCGTGTACTTTGAGTGTATCATCAAAAGGCCTTTTTATCGTTTTCGTGTTTGAAGGCTGATCGGAGAAAATGTTACCTATCTTCTAAGAACTGAGGCAGAAGAATTAATTTTATAAATTTATCTAACGAACAAAAAATAACATTAAAAAAAAGAGATTGAAAACAAATTTTGGGCTTCATTTTTTAAAAAAAATGTTCCTTGTAATATCTTTGAGTAAATATTTAAATATGACAGAAATTGAACGTTTTTGGAGTCTGATAAATTCTTATTTTTTTAATATCAATGTAATTTATTTCATGTACTTTAAGTAATTTAACTCGATAAAGTTTTCTAAAAAAATAAAACATGAAGATAAAATATATTATTTAATTTCAATTCAAATGACTTATTATATATGATATTTATTTTGTTTTATAATGGAAAATGTCTTAAAAAATAATTTCTATCTAATACGAGTAAAATAGTATAAATTATATGTAATTAATAAAAGAAACATATAAATGAAGATATTTTCATCCAAATTAAATGTAAATTTTTGAATTATCATTAATATACATCAGATCTAACTTCTCAAGGATTGTATTATCAGATATATTCATTAAAAATCATTTTTTAACATTACAAGTTATAATTTTTATTTCAGTATAAAGTTAGATGAAAAATTTACTTTAACTTTACGTGGAATCGTTGCAAAAAGTTAAATAAATAAGAAAAATAAAAACAAAGGATTTCAGACATAAATACCCCGTATATATAAATATTATGCTTGCACATATAAATATGTTAACAATGTGCGGATGAATGCCTTTTTAATTTTAAGTAATTAATAAAAATAAATATATAAAAGGATTTAAAACGTTGACTTATTATAGTGAAATATTCTATACAAAATAATATTTAAAAAATAATCGTTTGCTGCATAGTAAATATTTATCATGGTAAATATTTTCCAGACATGTAATAGATAAAATGAAATCATAATGAAAATAATATACCCTATTTAAACTCTTCTTGTTATTTTTTCGCGGAAAATTGTGAAAAATCTCATTGGGTAGAAAAAAATAATAAATATTTTTCTTATGAACTAAATTAAATTATAATTCTTAAAGAAAAAATGGTCTCATATATGAAGGAGTTGCTAATTTTTAAATTAAGGACGATTTTAAAAATATTATCAAATGTAACAAATTACTCTAAGACTTTTAGATAGCATATATTATTGGAATATAATCATTTTTTCCCCTTGTAATATAAATTTTTAAAGCATATATCCATCTGTTTGCAACATTTTAATCTAATTAACTGTATGTGATTTAACTGCTAGCATCTATCTCTTTCAGAATATTGCAACTGTTATCATATTTTATATTAATTTAAATTTCTTTTTAAGCTCAGGAGAAATTTGATTTTTTTTTCATTTTATGTAAAATAATTTTCTAAAAAAGGTTTATGGGATAATTCACGGCATATGTTGGAATTTATCAAATTATTGGACTACATTTTTTTTCTGTAATTTCTGCTTCCAAATATTAAAATAAAACATAAAATCATTTCGATATTATTTTACTAAAATTCTGTCAGAAATAAGAATTATATACAACACAATAATTTAAAATCTTCTCCTCAAAACTGTTATTTTATTCAATTCCTACTATTAGTTCCCTCTCTCTCTCTCTATATATATATATATCTTGTTCAAAGTTTCAGTCGTTTATAAAATCCTTTCTATTCATCCATTCAAAATAGGAATAGACTTTTTTTTAAAATATATTACTTGTTTTTGAATTTCTGCTTACATTCTCTGATTTGCATAATGTACATGCTAAATTTACCACTTGTATTACCTTAATTTTTTTATAATTGATGGCACTATTAAGTAATGCATCGCTAATTCTCGTGGTTGTATTTTTTAAATGAGTGGTATTATTTATATATTTTTTTTATTATGAAATTTTTGTTCAGTTTAAAATTTGTTTATTACTGATACACTGTACAAATAATCAACAAATTGAATATATATTTTATATACATAACTTTCTACATTCTATATAACTGTAATTTGTTATTTGTCTCGCTTTTACGATTGCTTTTAAAATTTAGATAGCTTAAATCTTAAAAATACATAATAGTAGTTGAAAAATTGCATTAAAATTTTAGTTTAATATATTATACATTTGACAAAGGTACACGATATAAACCAAGTAATTTTTTACATAAATATTCATTTATTTCATTTATTATTCTTACGTAATATATTTTACAGCTCAATAATTGTTATTTATCATATCCTATTTTAACTCACACTTTAGGCTAAGAAGAAAAACAAATTGTACCAAATTCTGCCAGCAGTTTGTTTTTCTGTATTTCCCACCTTTATTTATCGCCAACTTGGTGAATTATTATCCTCATATTGGATAGAACATGAGGATAATATTTCACCAAGTTGGTGATAAATAAAGGTGGGAGCTAAATTAAGACATAACCATTTTCATTTTTTTTAAAACTTTAAGCTGAATCTTGACATACTATTAAATTATATGAATATATTCCATGTTTTTTATTCCTATTCTCCATTTTTTCTTTTGAAAAAACTTAGTAAAAGGTTTCAGATTTACAAAATATCTTCTTGATTTTTTTTTCACATTGATGCTCAGAGTTTCGATGCCTAATTAAATCGAGTTTTAAAATGTAATCAGAGTTGAAAAAAAATTTAACCATTTGTCGGAGAAGTAATACTTAAAATTTTCTTAGATTCCCAGATACTTAATGATCAACTAATCAGGTTAATATGATCATGTTAAAGAATCAAATAATATAATTTATCAGAATTTATTTTTCATACATTTGTTAAACATTATTTTTGCCCTGATTGCGAATAAAGGTTTTACTAATCTTTCGAATTCCCTTAAATATAATATGTTAGAATGTATTCTTTCATTTAAGAGAAGAACAAACTTATTCCGAGAGATTCTAGTAAATTCATGATTTTAAATAAAAAATAACGTAAATATATTTGTGAATTATTTGGTAAAGAATTACAGATTTTCCACTTTCTGTATTTTACCCATTTAAAATATCTTACCTTTAGACTTTTTCCTTAAATACACCTCTTGAAGGAGTAAAAAAAGTGTTTTAGATTTTAACCGATTATACTTGATCTTTTGTTTTAAATCCACTTTGGAAAATACCATCAAAGTAAGTGGAAAAATCGCGAACAAAAGAGATTTCAGAATTGTTAGACACATTTTGTTTGGCAACTCCACTTGTGAAAACTTCTCCAATAACTGCCGAACTTCGGTTCAGATCGCTTAGTACTTAATAGTTTGTAATAAAGTTTGAAGACGGATATTTGCTGTTTTTAAAACTTACTAGTTCTAAAAATTTTAAAATATCCTACTTGTGATTTTATTTGTTAACTAGCTGGTACACCTATCTTCACACGGGTGAATTTAAAAATTAAACAATTGAAGGATAAAGAAGTTTTTAATGAGTTAATTTTACGTGAATTACAAATTAAACAAAAAAAAAGCTTTTTGCATATCTCAGCTAAACAAAAAAAAAAAGCCATATTTAATAAAGTTTCAGTCTGAAGATCTAATATCTGATATAAAGGATTTTTTTTTATTTATTACGCTCCGTAAATGTCTTGTGGGTCGATTTTTGAAAACACCTTCCTAAGCTAATCTCTACTCAGCAAAAGTAACTCATTGTTACGAATTTTGTGTTATGAACGCTTAAAGTAGTGTAAATAATTTACATCCGGATGTGAAATAAGTTAATATTACTTTTTCTTGCATTTATTTTATGCTAAAATTGTAATATTTCCAATCAACGCCGTTCCTTACATAAAATGGCGATTCAATGGAAACATAGCGAAATGTTGATAGAGCCAAGTTGGCATCAAATTTAGCGATCAGGTTAGCAACTTGGCGATTGGTTGAACGTGTAGAAGTTTCTTTGCTGCAGCGCCATCCGGTGCGGAGCTGCAATACAGAGGACACTCTTTTCCACACACAAAAAAAAGTTCATATACATTCCATTTTTTATAATGATCGTTTGAACGGAGTTGGAGGGAATCGATTTCATATATACGAACATCCATTTATTTTATATAGAGATTAACATTAAAAGAGACAAGATTTCTCTGGGTTTTGCGACCACGTCGGCAACTTGGCGATTGATTGAACGGTGCAGAAGCCAATATGCTGTAGCGCCACCTGGTGAGAATCTGAATTAAAAAGGATAGCACTTATACCCCTTCTCCACACACACACAAAAAATACATATACATGTAGGAAAGGAGTGCAAGTTTTCTTTTACTTCTTTTGATTTTTATTGTAAGAGATGGCACCACTAATCGAAACCACGTGAGATTTAGCTGCGCGATACGATGAGGTCATGTATTTATAAAGGAGGCAGAAAGGAAAAACTGAGAGGTGCACCAAAGCTTGAACGAAAGCAGGTCAGAGGAATTCGGTCTCTCCGTTGTTTTGAGAAAGAGTACGTGTTTTCGGAATTAGTATGGTGCTATCTCGATTTATTTAAAACCCCTTGTAATAGTAAATGTTTTAGTTGTGTTATTAATAAATTAGGTTTTTTTAAGTCTGCGTGCTTATTTTAACATTAAAATCGAACCTTCCCTTAGACGCTGTCCCACAAATTGGGGGTTCGACCGAGAATTTTTAAACTATTCAAAGTTTTATCTAAGAGCATTTTTTAAAAGTTTTACCTCCTCATCGATTTTTGATTTCCTGAGCGGTACATGGACCTTGCCTTGCATCGAATAGAGACCCGGCGAAGCCTTCAGCTGGATAAGAAATTTTACAAACGATACGGAAGTCTTGCGAGCGATGCGGAGATACTTCAGCGAGAACAGTCAACAGGAAAACGGAGTCCATTGACCTGGTTAGAAACACGGAATCTTGGCGAATTTCCACGTCAGCTACAGTCAACCAAAACTGGAAGCCCAGCGACTCAACGAGATACTGAACGAATTGAACGGGATTACCTTGATCATTGAGGTCAACACTGACGAGAGAACCTTTGGAACTGCATCGAATTGCGAGTTATCAACACGAAACAAGATTTCCTGTGTCATTGAGGTCAACGTAAAGTGTCTTCAGAATTACATTGAATTGTGCTAGTATCCTTTTTTTTTTTGGTATTGTGTGGGTAATAGGCGAAAATTATATAAATAAATGATTTTGTGTGTATATTTCCTGTTCTGTGAATCTGAAATTGAATTTTGAAGTACTAGGTACTATTATTGGTTTAATTGCAGACATAGATATTTGATGTTCTTTTAGTTTTGGATTAATAACTGAGTACTTTCCGTGTTTTTTCTTAGTAATCTATTTTTGATAAATGAGAGGAACGCGTTGTTTTTTTTAATAAAAAATAAAATTGATATTAACTGTAATACTGTTGTGTTTTGTAAAAGGATTTAAGTTCCGGGAATTCTTTAAAAAGTCCATTTTTGTCTATAATTGTTTATAATTGATAATTGCATCTTACTTAAATTATCTTTTGTTTCTTTTTAAGTGAGTAAACTTTTTGCGTGTCATTTTAATGGTTTTGTCTCATTTAACTTGGGTAAAAATCTAAGTTGTTCTCTGGGTCACCATTCTGAGTATAAAAATGGCATTCTTACTCGCGAAAAGGAAAGAGGATTTGGTGTCACTCGCCGAGGATTTGGATCTTACTATCGAAGCAGGTATCCCAAAATTGAAGTTAAAGGAGCAGATTGTAAAAAGCCCAGATTACGTTGAAGACGATGTTAAAAAGATGCTTGATAGTATAGTGGAGGAACGTACAAAAAGAGAAGAGAGAGAGGATATGCGAAAGGATGAGAGAGAAAGATGAGACTACGAATTAGAGAAGTTGCGAATACAAGCGCAACAGACTGCCGGTATGCCGAATAACACCGAAAACGTTCAAGCATCGAATAAACTGTTTCACGAAATTTTTCATAAGTTTAATATGAAGGAAGATTATGAGGACGTCCGGAGAAATATAGGGCCAAAGCAGTTAAACTCATTTGCTAAGAGATCGAACAATAACGATAATTTTTCTCAAAGGCAAGAACGTTTTCACCTTGGAAATAATTGGAATGATAGAAAATGCTTTCAATCGACGAGAACTTACGATAAAAGAGTTAAACAGGTAACATGTAGCTACTGCAGGGGACCAGGTCACTATGCCGTAGATTGTACAAGGCACAACAAGGGTACGAAAATCAATAAATCTTCAAGCTCTCCGGTCCAGATTTGTTCTCGAATTCAGCAAGACAGAATTAAGACCAGGAAAATAACCATCGGAAACAAGACTTTTGAGGCTCTAATCGACACTGGAAGCTCAGTTTCGCTCATTCGTGAAGATGTAAGCAAAGGAATCATCGAGCAATCGAAGCTCTCGAAGGACATTGTCGTGTTATCTGGATTGGGAAAGTACGAAGTCAAAACAAAAGGATCGTTCCAACGAAAAATCGAATTGGATGGAGAGATATATTCCGTAATATTGCATGCCGTGCCTGCGGTGCATTTGGAGTTCCAGGCAGTGATATTATCGGACATTTTGGAACAAGCTTTTGTTGGCTTTGATAAAAAAGGTGTTTATTTCCGTAAACACGAAGAGAAGGTGTGGTTTGTGAATACACAGGTTTATGAAGCAAGAACTGAAGACGAAATCGAAGTTAAACATGTTATCAATCCTCGAATAAGAAAGGAACTCTCTGAACTAATCAACAGCTATACACCTAAGAAGACCGAAACGACAAATGTATCCATGAGAATTATCCTGAAGGATGATATACCAGTTTACCAAACAGCACGCCGTTTGTCATTTCTGGAGAATCAGACCGTCAACAAGCAGATCGACGAATGGTTGGATAAGCGAATCGTGAGACCAAGCTCTTCTGAATATGCAAGTCCAATCGTGTTAGTCAAGAAGAAAGACGGTACCGACAGACTATGCATTGACTATAGGAATCTGAACCGAAAACTAGTCAAGGATCGCTTCCCCTTGCCACTGATAGAGGACGTATTGGATAGGCTGCAAGGCGCCATAGTGTATTCCACGTTAGACTTGAAAAATGGGTTTTTTCATGTCGACGTAAACGAGGATTGCAAGCATTTCACCTCCTTTGTTGTACCAGACGGGCAGTTCGAATTTAATAAGGTACCTTTTGGTCTCAGTACAAGCCCAAGCGTATTCCAAAGATATGTGTACAGCATTTTTAGGGAACTCATGCGAAAAGGCATCGTAATAATTTATTTGGACGATTTGATCGTTCCAGCTAAACACTAGAAAGAAGGTTTAGAAAAACTAAAGAAGGTGTTTGAGGTCGCATCCAGATATGGGTTGGAGATCAAGTTTGAAAAATGTCAGTTTTTAAAACGAAAGGTGGAATTTTTGGGTCACGTTGTCGAAAATGGAACGGTGCGCCCTTCAGTTGCAAAAACGATAGCTGTCAAGAGGTTTCCTGTACCAACGACTGTCAAACAAGTCCAAAGCTTTTTAGGACTCACTGGCTATTTTCGAAAATTTATTCCGTCATACTCTAAAATAGCGAAACCTTTGAGTGATCTAATTAGAAACGACAATCGATTTGTCTTTGAACGACCTCAAATAGAAGCATTTGAAAAGCTCAAGCAATTGTTGACTGAAAGTCCAGTATTAAGTATTTTCCAGCAGGGAAAACCAACCGAATTGCACACAGACGCAAGTCAACAAGGCTACGGAGCCGTCTTACTCCAAGAGGCAGAAGATGGAAAACTGCATCCTGTTCAATACATGTCTAAGAAAACTACTCCGGCAGAGAAGTATAGCAGCTATGAACTTGAAGTTCTTGCTGTTGTCAACGCTTTAAAGAAATTTCGTACCTACCTTATGGGAAATCATTTCAAAGTCATAACGGATTACTCAGCGTTTCAAAGAACTATGGACAAAAAGGATTTGGTTACTCGTATAACGCGATGAGCATTATTGCTGGAAGAGTTTGATTATGAAATTGTGCATCGTTCCGGCCAGAGAATGCAACATGTGGATGCCCTTAGCAGATATCCAGTCGCAATAATTACTAACGATACTCTAATCGCAAGATTAAAAGGGCACAACAAGAGGATGAATACATTGAGAGTCTAAGGTCACTGATTGAAACAAACAGCAATTCAGACTTTTTCGATAAAAACGAAATACTTTACAAATATGTTGAAGATCGTGAATTGATAGTTGTACCAAGAGATATGCAAACTGGGATAATAAAGTTAGCACATGAGAAGGGACCATATAGAATAGTTAAAGTAAAACCTAGAGATAGATATGATTTAGAGAAAGTGGGTGATCATGAGGGACCTAAGATAACAAATTCATCTGCTGATTTAATGAAATTTTACTCACCATGATGATGTATTTTTATAAAAAGCGTTTTCTATTCTTTTTAAAAGAACATAATGTGTATTAATGTGTTTTGTTTGCTTTGCTATTAATATTTCATTTTTGAGAGTTGTATCCTTATTTTTAAATTTGAATGTCTATCTTGGAATTTTTATCTCCGATTAATATTAATTTTGCAGAGGCCGATATTTTTTTGTATGGTATGTAAAATCACTGAGGTCAGTGATTCCCAGGATGGCCGAACTTGTAGGAAAGGAGTGCAAGTTTTCTTTTACTTCTTTTGATTTTTATTGTAAGAGATGGCACCACTAATTGAAACCACGTGAGTTTTAGCTGCGCGATACGATGAGGTCATGTATTTATAAAGGAGGTAGAAAGGAAAAACTGAGAGTTGCACCAAAGCTTGAACGAAGGCAGGTCAGAGGAAATCGGTCTATCCGTTGTTTTGAGAAAGAGTACGTGTTTTCGGAATTAGTATGGTGCTATCTCGATTTATTTAAAACCCCTTGTAAATAGTAAATATTTTAGTTGTGTTATTAATAAATTAGGTTATTTTAAGTCTGCGTGCTTATTTTAACATTAAAATCGAACCTTCCCCTAGACGCCGTCCCACATACAGTGTACAGCAAAAGAACTCCCCTATTTCAAGAGGGCGCTTTGTAAATGAAGGTAGGAATGCGGGGGTGGAGAGTTCTAGATCGCTAGCAGTTAACGTGCAATTTGAAGTAGTTGCATTGGCGTGGCATGGTGAGCATCGTGCATTTGTATTGGTGGAGTATATTCATAATGGCGGTTCTGTGATTATTACTCAGGGAGCATTTCGCATTTGGTTCCGACTTGGCCGTCATGATCCCTTTCCGTATAGCAAAACGATTCGCGTTTCGGTAGAAAACCTTAGAGCAACTGGTTCTACACTGAAAAAGAAACCACCTGGCCAACCCCTCGGATCATAACGACGCAGAAAATTTGACGCGTGCGAGAGCATCCTTCGAGCGATCTCCAAAGCGTTCAGCACTTAAGCATGCAGCTGCCCTGGGATTGTCTAATAGGAGTGTAAGAAGAATCTTGCGCAGAGATCCTCACATGCACCCATACAAAATGATGGTAACCCATGAATTAAGTAAGAGAGATTTTCAAACTCGCATAACTGCATGTAAAGACATACTTCAGAACATTCCACCTGACGTGGTTTTGATTTCTTCCAATGAGAGGCCCATTTCCACTTGTCAGGCATTGTCAATAAACAAAATGCTTGCTAATGTGCAGCAGAAAATCATCAGCTGCTTCAGGAACGACCACTTCATAGTCCTCGTGTTACAGTTTGGTGCGCCATTGCTGAATTTGATGTGCAGAACATATTTTTCGAAGAAGATAAGATAACGGCAACGGTTAATTCAGACCGCTACTGTCACATGATCGAAACCTTCCTGCAACCAGTTATACCAGTTTGTTGGGGACCATGAAGAAGCAGAAATCTGGTTCCAACAAGACTGAGCCACAGCTCACACTTCGCGGCGTTCGCTGGGCATTCTGAGAGAGTTTCCTGGACGTCGTCTCTCTTTGCGCAGATACATCGCCTGGCCACCAAGGTCACCTGATTTTTCACCTGGTCACTTTTTCAGAGACTATTAAATGCGCAAGTGTACAAACATTTCAATACAACTCTTCAAGAACTACAGGAGGCCATCATCTAGGCAGTGGCTGCCATTCCAACGGAAATGAGACGGAAGAGCTATGGATAACTTTCGGGAAAGACTTTGTCAGTGTGTCCCCGTTGGAAGACGCCTTTTAGCGGACATAATTTTTAAAACTCATTAATGTAAAATGGCATCGTATTTGTTTATCACAAATAAAAGACTGTATTTTTTTTTGTTCGTTTGTAACTAAATTTTAAAACAGGGGAGATTTTTTTTCCGGACCCTGTACATGTCAGTTTTCATAGTGTTAGGTTGAACGGTGGTGGAGTGAATAGATAGATTAACTTTCGTCAGTGTCTTGAGATGATGTATTATCAGAAAACTTCCTTATGATTTTGTTTAAATGCAAAGGAAAATCTTTTTTTGTTTTAAGTTTACTTTTTTCTACTGCAGCCATAAATCTAAATCGGATATCTTACTGATATCATGAATTTTTTTGTACTGAACTTTTTGCATTTTTGGGCATTTTTAAATTACCACTTTAAGCCCTCGCTTATTTTTGTGAAACATATCTTTCATCAAACCTAAAAGATATACTGTAATACTCCGAACTTACGTGAACCCCTGATTTCCCATGTGTCTTACGCGCTGGATTGGCAACCATGTTTTTCCTTTTATATAACGTCGCCAATACCGTTGTGATGATACGTAATTATCGCTTGTAACGGGATAATAGCCTTTGTTGCTCAATATCCCAAAATAAAATAAATAAATAAATAAATCGCTTGTAACTTATAACACCGTATAGTATGTATGGCTAGCAAGCTTATACCCCGAAAGCCGTTTATTTTTCTTAAAATTCTGTAAGTAAACAAAAGGAGAGGATTCGTACTTTTTCATAAGTTATGCTTTTATATGCTAGTAATCTCTTAATTTTCATCACTACATAAAACAAAATCTTCGTAACTTTCTCGCCAATTAGTTAAAATTTGAATTTTATCCGTTTATATGCTCTTTTGTGCTTAAATGCTCTTTCTGTAGAATAAAATAAATAAATAAATATCATGTTTAGTTTTTTCGTATCTTCAATCTCCTCATTAAGAATGTTTTTTGTTTCTCAATTATGTTCTCTTGCTCTTTTCTCGTTCAGTCACTGGAGTTAATTGGAATTGGGGTGAATGAAAGTAATGTTTAAATGAATAAAATAAAAATTCACAGGAAAAAGTGTGCATGAAAGTTTTACTTAAAAACATGCATTGAAAAGTTTTCAATTCAAACTAAGCTCGCTTTGCTAACCTGTGCATGACTTCCCACTACAGCCGAAAAAAACTGAGAAGTTTCATGGACCCGAACCTGCGTTTCATTTAAAGTCACTCTTCAGCAAAACACGCCTAAAAAAGTTATCACTTAAAGAAAATTTTTAAAGAAATTTCAAATTGCTCAAATACAAAATCGCAAACTGAAGTTATTTTGATTTAGAAGGTTTCATTAAAGCTAACAAAATAGTCTGGTGGCACAAAAAGGTTTTTTTCTTCCGCAAAATTTCTCTTAGCATGCTAATAATTTTTTATTCCTTGTTTCTTTGGAAAAAATAAGCTCATTTTTGGAGTCTGTAATTTGTAAAATTTATAACTTTCTTACAACTTAACTGAGACCTTCTGTCAAACTCCCAACCGTCATTCGAGCTTCTGAAAGGAGTGTGTATAAACACTTAAATTCTTCATTGTCTTGCTCTTGCATTTTTACGAGCTCATAATTTATCATCTCCTGATTGTGGCAACTCTTGAACGTTATCACTATTCACTTCTAAATTTGTCTGGAACAATCAACAATTTCTTCAATCACTAAATACGTGAAACAGGAAGAGAGTAATAGTGCCGTGTAGCGCTCAAACAAAAGACGAATCAAAGTGATTTGAAAATCGCGTAATTCCAAATTTGCATGATACTGAGTTTAAGGCGAGTATTACAGTTATCGAAACCTCAATAAGCCTACCTACTACGAAAATTTTAACGTCTTTAAACATTTTTAGTGTTAAATAAAATTTTTTCTTTAAAACACTAATGCTTTAAAATAATCTACAACGAAAATGATTATGACTATTAATAAAATGCCGGGAATCTAATCAATTTCAAATTACAAACATTTTTTAAGTGTGGAATTGGAATATAATAAAGAATAATAGTTCATGAACAATAAACAAAAGTTATACTGTTGTATTTAAAAAAAAAGTTTAATATTTAAAATCAAAATTTAATGTTGTAAAATAAATTGAAAAAGAAATAATCAACTCATTAAGGTACACCAATTAAATTGTGTTTCGAGTATACAAGGTTACAAGAGTAAAATATAGATTTAATTTAAATTCATCTGATATTAATTAATCACTTGAAAAATTTTCTTAATCCAAGTAATACCTCTTTAAATTTAGGGAAAATAAATAATGATTAATAATTGAGATTCAACTTATTGTATTTTTGCTAGAGTTCTTGCTCTGCCATATATACAGAATAATTTCCACACTAACAGCATGTATTCTTAACACTCAAAGAAGAATTCCAAATAAAAAATAAAACATTTGTAGGACTGTATTACGAGAGATATAAATAGAGTGAAGCACACAAAATCGTCTTCTCTCTGTAAGTAAGATTTAGTTTAGAAGACAATTCTTGCAATTCTGTTTTTTCCTTCGAATCTAGTTCTCATTTGAGCGAAAGAAAATACATTTAAACCTTCTTAGTTTTTGCTTCGTTATTCAGGTAGTAACTTCAATTCACTAAACTCCCTGTTTCAAAATGTATGAACTACCATTGGCAGTGCTTTGGAGTTAATTCACTTATTTTTTTACTTTAGTTTTATTTCTTTTTTCAATTGTAAGGAGTGTTTGGATTATTCGTTTTGTTTTGGGTTGCATTGTGTATACTATAAAACTGTGCTACATTCTATTTAAAACGATATTTTAAACTTGATTCCAAGATGAATGTTAACTTCTAAATATCGAATATACTGTCAGGTAGCTTTGAAAGAACCCTTGTGATGATAAAATGGGGAGGGTCGTGTTTTATTTAACCGTATAAGTTTGTGATAGCGTTTGGTCCCTGCTTACATCTGAACCCTCTTGTCTTCCTGTAAACCCAGCTAGATGTTTGGGAGAAACTAAATGATCGGCAGACATGATTTCAATCTAATTAATTTATTGTTACCAAAAATCAATCAGACACAATAGCAATCTAATTAAGGTAGGTGATTAATTAGTACAGCGAGGAGGTGAGATTCTATAACACGGGGACACTACTACGGACCCTCAACTGAATCTAAGACAGCTTAAATACGCTCAATTTCCTTAAAGAGATATGAAGGGATTAGTAGAACTGCGTATAGATCCGTCACAAGTTCTATATCTTAAGTGCCTATTATGTCTTTGATATTTTTAAAATCGTTAGCAATTATGCAAATACAAGTGAGATAACAATGTATAAGCATATCCTATGTGTGACAATTAAATAACGGGACCAGTCCTAAAAATTAACTTTATTGAAAACAATGTACAAATGCCATTTAATCCACCTTAACATACTTCCTTTACTTATCAATACATAGTTCCATACAAGTTTTCCACCTTTCGAAGCGATACTTCGTCTCTTTAAGTTTCACCATTTTCAGTAAGTCAGCCATTTATGACCACTTCTTCTACAGACTAGAAATGTGTTCCCATCAATGCATTTTTTACTTTAAAAACAGGTAAGGGTCGTATTGTGTGATATATGGCAAGTAAGATGGGTGTTCGAGCACAGCAATGCATTTGTTCCCCAGGAAGCATTTTACAGCGAACAGAATGTGGACCGGAGCATTAACTTGGTACAAACCCCACATGTTATTGCTGTGCAGATCTAGCCTTTCCTTTCTCCCTCTTTCTAAGCTTTTTCAGGAACTCAAAGTAGTACTGTTGTTTTACGATTTGGTATCAAGGAATCCCATTTAGTCATGATGATATCATTAATATTGAACAAGAATGATGAGATGTTCTCATGTCACAGATCCACCAGATTGTTCATAATCTTCAACTACCCACCGATATTTCTATAATCGTTTGTGCCATTCAGATATTTGACTATGTAACGTGCAATTATCTCCAAACAGATCTTTTGGCAATTTAAAATAATCAGTTGGAGTCTTCCTTTTTTTGAAATTTTATGAGCAAAGTTTACATTTTATGAAAAATTTCAAATTCATGCACTGCTTGATTTTTAAGTTTATCGTGATCGTGGCACTTCTACACAGCAGTGTTATACTCAAACGAGGATGAAAAACAAGCTGAGCTAGATAGAGGGATGGAATAAAGTGCCATTAACACCGAAATGATCAATGTCAATCTGTATCAAATTCCCACTATTTCATACCAACTCTAACGGCTAGGGCATGCGCAGTGCGGTAATTTCATCGCCACACCTTGTAGTTCAAGTATTGGACGTAAAAGTAAGATTAAATCTGTGCTTAATTAAATCTATTAAAGAAATACAAGGTCTGCTCAAAAACTATACAACTTTGAATTCTCCCGAGCATACGAGTAGTAGAGACCCTAAAGCTGCGCCATTGTGTTTTTATTTAATACTAGAGATGGTAGGTATTCCCTGTCTACATAGAGGCGTGTATCTCCCCCCCCCATTGTACAAATTATACCATTGTTCATATTCATTGCTCAAACTTTAAAACTGTAACTTACATATGCTATTTAGCTCTATTTATTTGGGTTTTTTTTTGCAAAATTAATTGTTGTGGCTCATTATCAGTTAAATTCATCACTAAAGCTGCATCGCCCAACATTTAATTGATAAAGTCCCTAGATTTTGATAAACATGCCGCTCTTGCAGCTTCTTGGAAAGTTAAGTGTTAATTTCCATTGATTATTAGTAAGTCTTCGTATGAGGCAACGCCTTTCTTGTCACGCAACAATTCCAGTCCAGGCAATTTTTGCGATATTTTTCTGCGAGAGCTTGCAATTATGTAGTGTCACAATCCTATTGGCGACATTATATGAAACGTAACGCATGGTTGCCAATTCAGCGTATACAACACAGGCGAAATCGGGGTTGCCAACTTGGCGAGTAATCTCCAAATTGACATCATTGAGATGGTACGTAATAAATTTATTGCAGCAACCGGAAAATATTTTTAGCGCGTTTTTCACGAAGTGGAACAAAAGCGCTATTAGGACGCAAATTTCGTCTTCATCATCGTTCCATGTTTTGTCGTACCTTTTTCTCAGCCAATAAGCCACCAATTGACCTCCCGTTTTCTGCATTGGGTCGCATTTGTGCCCTAGATGAGCCGAATCATATTTAAATTTTCCCATATTTTTTCCCGCATTTTCCTACAAATTTTCCTGAATTTCGCTAGTTGCTTTTTTACAGTGCTGATACAGATTTGTGTCATTATTTCTTTTCAGCTGAATAGTAGTACATTTAGAGAAGTGGTACAGTACTACTTTCTGTTAGTAAAAAGTTCATTAGTTGCATTATTGTAAAATACAACATGTGAAAAACGAGCTAAAATTACTTGGCCATGCCAATGATTGATATCTTGTTTTTTATATAGAGAGAGATTTCTTTCTCAAGCGAAAATAATATTTTTTTCGTGAAAATATTGTATTCATTAGAATAAAACAGCAAATAATATAAAACAAAAGATTCCAATAAAATGGTTGAAAAGAAAATTTCTATAAAAGTAAAATTTTATTTACTATAATCCTTTAAAAAACATACTCAATTTAATTTTTTTATACACAAATCTGTAATTTATTCAAAAGAAAACTTAATATTTAACTTTTTTTTATTTTTACATTACTCTTGAATTAACAATGTTACGAAGAAAACAGAATAAAAATTATTGCCCATATTGTTGGCGTCTCAGGCAATATATTGGTCTACAATCCGAGCTTAAGTAAAAGGACTTTACTTCTCTTTCTTCTCTTGCATGCATGAATGTGTAACAAAAGCATAATAAAATTCAAAGCAAATGCGTTTTCTCCCAAAAGCAAGAAACTGAGTTCCGAAATTCATAAATTTCCTTCAACATCTGACATCGTTTCGCATACTCTGATTTCTCCTCTATTTGCTCAATAGGATGTGAATCTGAAATGCTCGTACAAAAACATACACATCTATTTCTGGATCGGGTATTTATGGATACAAGAAGAATCTTTCAAAATCCAAAACGTAAGATTTTATTTAAAATCTTTTTTTATTCGTAATAGAACGGATGAATTTATTTGGAATGGAGAATATATATTTAGTTTCTCTCTAACACACAGAGAGAAAACGTGAATGGAAAAAAAATGTAGTTAAATGATATGTAATACATAAAATTTAAAATTGAGTATTTTATAAAATCTAAAATACATTAAGCCAGTGATTTGTATCCTTAAAAAAGATGTTTTTTTTTATTTCTTGTACCGAATCCCTTTGTTTCCTTGTACTAGTTTCAATTGAATTTTACAATATAATTAGTTAAAGATATTACTTTTGTCGTAGTCTATCACTACCTCTAAGATTATTAACTCCCCTTCGCGTTTTATCTAAATCTGAATGTGTTGAATTCATAATAGATTACTACTTAATCAATTAATCAATCTTATTTATTAACCTTTCTTAATTGAGAAGTTACACAAATACTATTCAAATTTTAAGAACAATAAAACACAGTGGAGTATGAGAAGAATTCAATAATTATGAACGACGGAATCTTAACTGAATCTACGGCGGTCAACGCGTACAATTAAGCTACACACTTATACTTAGATTGTGAAATCAATCTGACCTGATACTTTTTGTTATGGCAGGTTCTTCTTCAATATCTGGATTACTTTAATGAGCGACTTCAACTCAACTATCTCTCATTTCTATCTCGAACTGATTTTATGTATACTTTTCAATAGACTTTACTCCCGACGACTATATTTCCACTAGAAAAACTACTCTCTCAATTCATTCCACTCTTCATTTCATTTCCCCTCTCATTTCCTTTTCGAACTCGCTAAACCCGAACTTATATAAAATATCTCATTTGCATAAGTTACACTTTTGGCTCCCGGTGGAGATTGGTTGAAATAAATAAAATATAGAATTTAAGAGAAGGTTAGTGAAACGCGTAAGCACCCGTCACACTTTAACCAAGGAGAGTGCGTGCACTCTATGCTAACGTTAGTGGTCACGCGGGGTGACTGAATCACCCCAATCCTTTTTTATAATTATTTTTACTGTACACAATAAAAACCACAATTCTAGTGGATAATTTAATTAACAGATAGTATACTTACCTACTTTTAATAACTTTTCAATTCGTCTGATAATTTGAGAAGAAAATTGAACCAAACTGCACTAAAATGTTTCAAATGTGCGTGACTTTAATAAATGATATATATTTGCAGACAAAACTGTCACGTTTTGCTTAAGTTATTGTAGTTGTATTTTCTTTTGCTGATCAACAAATAGCATGATGAACTTTGTGTTGCTAGTTCCTTTTTTGATAGTGTGCAGTGTGTCTTGTGGATTTATAGTTTTCTTGATGGAATTTTTTAAGTAGAATTTAAAAACTTTATTTCAACTCAAACGTTTAATGTTCAGCGCTTTTCTCAAATTTAATTTCGCTATCATAATTAGTTTCCATTATATCATCATGTCCTTCTCTTGCTTGATCAGTTTCAATATCTTCTAAAAGCGATCGCAGATGTCCAATTCCTTTCTTTTATTTTCTGTTCATTTACATTTACGAGTTCTACAAAACAGCAATCAAACAATTAAGTCGTCCACAGGGGGTAAATGTAGCCTGCCCATAGAAAATGTTTTTGGTACAATAGTGGTCGTGTGGGGAACTTGATCACCCCAAGTATCTTAGGGTTGTTAGAAAACGCCTGCCACTTCCAAAAAAGAAAGTGATTTGCGGCAAATTCATTTTAATTCTCATGAAGATTGTTATATAGGATGATACTTATAAGGTCATTGGTAACAAATAAACACATTTCCCAAAATTAAATATTTGTGTGACCGATCCCGCGGTAAAATGTGTTACTTTTAATACTACCCCGTTTAAAACTTTTATGAAGTTCTCAGTTCTACTGGAACTAGTTGTTCGACTTTTTACATCAAACACCTACATAAAATCATCAAATACGTACAATGTTTAATTAAAACTATATATATAATTAAATTAGATCTAAAATTAAGTCCCCTATATACCACTTAACATTTATTTTCCGTTACATCTTTAAGTCTTAAATTAAACACCCACTTTTTTTCTCGGAACAGATAGTTCAAACAGTTTAGAGTCAATTTTCGCCAAACCCTTTATTAAAGAATCTTTACTTAATAATAATATACATATGTACCAGATTTCATTCTGTAGGTCTAATATTTCTAGAGATATGTTGATTGTTTTAGTTGCTTTTCATCTACATATGTACCCAATGAAATTTTTAAATAACCAATGAATTAATAATTTAATTAAAATTTTTTACAAGAACACATTTTGCAAAGAAATATATTAATATAATGCCGCCGTAGAAAAATCGTTTTTTATTCGGTTTACGTAGTATAGCTATAGTTTCTTTATAGTTATGAATTTTTACAAGGTACAAGAACACATTTTACAAGGGAAAAAAACTACACCAATGTTCTACGGTCCCAAAAAAATCTTGGTTTTTTTATGGTATTTATTTCGCTTTCAAAAACATTTTTTTTTTTCAAAAAGATTTTTTTTATCTAAAAAGGGGGTGTGGCCGAATGCCTAATTTGTTTGTTCACATTTTTCAATTGAAGTTTTATCCCACTTCTTATTTCAGGCATACAAAGTGACATATCAATCGAAAAAATAATAATACGAAGAATATGATTAAATAAAAATATTTTGTTCATTTTTAGGGCGCCCTGTTAAGATAATAAAATATTATCATTTGGTTTTTATTAAGGAAGCTGATATGTCTTTATTCATTTGAATCAGGAAAAAAAAAGGTTTTTGAAGGTGCTAGTTTGATATTACGCACAAGTTGTTGTTTATGTTCGCTGAGATAGACGATAACATTACACTATAGTTACCTTGATATTGTTATCATATGGCAATATGGTTGCCATGCAAATAACGTAAGTTAGACTTAATTTTTATAGTTTTTTTTCCCGCGGTAACTCTATTATTTTCAGACGATTTTTATTCGATTTCTTACAAAAATAATTTTCTTTTAATAATTTTTATACATATTATGTTATTTGTTTATAATTATTATTATGTTAGTTATTTGTAATTATGTTTAAGTAATTTATTTATAAGTATTATTTTGTTATTAATTTATAATTATGTCATGAGTATTCTTATATATAATTTTTATTCCGTTACTATAAAATTATTATTCTTTTTTATAAATACTATTGAATTACATTATATGACTATAATCATATATAATAATTATTACTATGTAACATTATATGAATATTACATATAATAATTACTATAAAATTATAAGATTATTCTATACTGCATAATATTACTATTAGTAAATATGAATTTTTATATTATATTAATATTCCTTATTTATTGATCTTGGTTATTCTCAATCTCTTCCTATATTCTTCATTTGAAATAGATTTCACAGCATTTCGAAACAGGTCTTTAAAATTATTTTCCTGACGCGATTTCTTGCCACAAGGCCGCCATCTTTGATTCCATTTCAAATACATGCGCTGCTTGGCGTGATTCCTTAATCGCACCAAGCAGCGCTTAGCGCGTAGACCCATGATATCATGATAGTTCTTCATTGAAATAAATATATAAGAGTATTATACATTAATAAATAACACAATTTGAAGAAACAAGGAAATTTCTTCAAATTAGATTTTGTCAAAGTCCTTGAACAAAAGGAATGTAAACAATTTCAAAAACACACAAACTAAATCTAATGAATATTTTGAAATATTTCCTTAAGCAGAAAACTAAATTAAGTAACAGACTTCAAATCGATTTTGATCTATTTTAATAGTTAAAATAATGAAGTAATGCAGACAGAGAAACTAAACATTTCAAAATAAAATGTTCGAAAAGCCTTTAAATAATTAAATTATTACGATTTGAAGAAATGCCTTTTAAAGCATCTTTCTACAATGCATTCCAAGAAAATTAAAGTGGAAATACATTTAAGTACATCTATACATCTCTCCTTTAAATTAATTCTATAGTAATTCAAAATCAACAGACAGAGTAACAAATTTTTGTAACTGCTGAACAATTTCTTTTTGTATTCTTTTTAGTATAAAATTTCTATCACTTTTCTACTTCTTTTCACGAGAACAAAGATTTAACTTTCTTCTTTATAAAATGTAATTTGCATAACAATTTAAATGTTATCGACAAAGTTCTCTTTAGTTGTCTCATTCAAATAATTCAATCACATTCAAAATTCACAATTTTTTGTACAAAAATCCTGGAAATTATTTAGATTTTCGGATTTCTTCAAATTTAATATAGTTATACATGGATTTTAAAATCGAAGCTACTAAATAATACAAAAATGAAATGGAAATAAGAGGCAGACGAGAGAACACAAACATGTTATATAATTCAAATTGATCCACTAGGTTTTTTATTGTATATGGATTCAAGCAAACCGAATAATAAAATTCTCATTTTTCCATGTTACTATAAAGGCTTAAAAGAATAAGTTGAGCATGAAATATAAATGTCTCTTTTTTTGCCCCTCGAAGCGGCATATATACAGTTAAATTATCTAAACATGAAATTTAAGGAATGGAATATTTTTTCATGTTAAAATAATTTCGGGTTAACTTATATTGTAAAAAAACCTATATCACAGAACACAATTCAACATTATTCTATTTACATAGATATGTATACATGTATATGCTTAAAAACAATCAATGAGACTAAAACATTCACAAGATCTTTTAGATATTTAATACAAAATACATTTAAAAAAAAACAATCTGATATTATTCTTTGCATTGTTCTTCTAGCATCAAATTGTCAACGAATTGTTCGATATCGTCCCTTTTGTTATTGATTTCACATTTGGAATGTGCGTCGAAGTGACTCCGCATACTTTCCATGACGTTCCTTATTTCGGATGATGTGTTATAACATGAGTTTTATTTCATTTTCTTCGGAATCTGCATCAATAATATTTTTTGAGCTTTGGACAAACTCCAAAATATGTTTGTCTGCCATAATTGAGTCTGCACACACTTTATCATTATCTACTGTAATGAATTCTTCTGATAGTACAATAGAACAGACCAATCCGCCTGGTGTCTTCCGTATTTTGTTCATTCTCAGAAGGGAAATCTTATCGTATTATGCAATCTTCGTTTCCTGTAAAGAGAAAAAAAATGCATGAAAATACAAAATATTTTGTCAAGACCGTTGTATTATTTCGTGTTAACCCATGTTTCTTCTTAAGCATTTCCGCGTTAAACATGTTTTGCTGTGTATACATTCGTGTACAGAGTTAAGGAAATATGCAAACTCGTCCACTTAAAAATAAGAATGGAAATAGAATTATATATTATTCCATCGATGAATTATGTAAATAATCAGCGTAGAATACGTAAGCGTACACTTTCGTGGCTGCTGAGGTGATCAAGGCTTTTAAGTGTCATGGTCACGAATTCGTGGCCAGCGTGTCATGAGTTCGGGCTTTAGTGTCTTTAAAAACCCTTATATTGAGGCGACACCCCACTTTATATTTAAAAAAGAATTAGTAAACCCAAATCCGATGTTTGTTCTTGCGTTCGCATCATGACTATAATTAAATCAAACTAAATTTATCAAAGGGTTAAGACTAAACAAGTTAATTCATTTTAAACTTACATTTTATTGAGAATTTTATGTAAGTTATATGTTACAAGAAAATAAACCAGTTATCGGAGAGAGTTCGGGGTAGTGACACCGGGCGTCACATTCTGGAGACCTTGAGCTAAATCCCTGATCTAAAAGAGGTCTTTTAAATATCTTAAATAGTCTCCAACATCTAAAAATCTGAAATCATAAAAATATCCCGATATCTGTCAAATTTCAAGCGCGTTCCAATAAATACCATACCGGTTCACACCAGTATCCAAGAGCGGCTCTATTTTCTGTCTTTGAAGCTGGTTCTCTGATTGGGTAATCGACATCGCGGAAAGTTGCAATTCAAATATTTTATGGGTCCAACGACCCAGAAGGGGGCCAAAATGCACCCTTCCTAAAGAATGCAACGACATCCGGTAAATAGGGTAAGTGTAAAAAATACTCAAAAACAGGGACAGTATAGCCTCTTATCATTAGAGAGGTGCTATTGCACGGTAAATCTCCATTTAGCACGGTGTGATAGTTAGGAAAGGTGCCAGGTGAGTCCTTGTCACTTGACCGTGGTTCAAAATTAAGAGGGTAGTCTACAATAGCCTACGTGGTGCTTTATTTCGGGATGCTAATAAACACTCACGAACTTTGCTTAAATAAAACTCAAAATTCAGAGATTAAATCAGCGTTTCTCAAACTGTGGGGCGCGCCCCCCTTGGGATGGCGCAAGCATATTGAAAAGTAGAAAACAATATTTTAAAAAAAAATATTTTACTGAAAGTAAACAAACAAAATACATTCTGACATAATAAAAAATAAAATACACATTTACACTGATATAATACACTTATAAAGGTATCAGTATTTTATAGTTAGTTTAACAATACTAAATTAAGAACAACATTAATAGTTATCAACGACCCCATGCGCTTGTCATATATAAAATTATATACACAAATTAACACTTATCTTGTTAATTTGTACGTATCTTGTATCTTGTAATTAATCCCTTAACTGCTGATTAAATTTATGCTATTCGTTTTCCAATGCCAACCATTTTCAACGAAGACGCACGCATGTGATGTATTGGGGGTGGGGAAGCCCATAATCTGAAATAACTAAATCCTTCACAAAAATTGTCAAGGTCCTTTTATTGCATTCCAAAGCCTTCGGAATAAGTTTATGGATAGCAGTGCACAGAAAAGATCATACTTCGAAAAGAAGTATATATACGTCCAAGGAAATTATCGCTTTGGCTAAGCGATACGTTTATACACGCCGGTTGGCACTTAACACAGATTAAAGTCGTGTAGTATTTTTTGCGTTAAAGTTTAGTATTATTGAATTTAATATATTGTTGTTGTATGAGGGGGGGGGGAGCGCGAAGAAAATTATGATGGGATATTGAGTCGCGAATTTTGAAACTTTGAGAAGCACTGGATTAAATTAAAACACTGACCACTGTGTACTTAAGTTGTTTGTAAGACATACAATACCATACCTTCCAATGATAAAGCGCATTCAATGCGGAGTCTGAATTTTCATGTAATTACTCACTCCTTTCGTAGCTCCATTGATTAACTGGTGTAATTAATGCAAATGGAAAATAGACAAGCGATTCCCTAGTTGTATCGCTTTCTCTGCCTCATATTGATAAATGGGATATGGAAATTTGACATCAAAGTTATCCTATTCTGAAACACATTTTCATATGTTTTACACGGCATGCTAATTGAATTCAAATATTATTACTCAGATTATAGGCTAATATATTGTTGCATATGAATATAAGATGGATATCAGAAAATAGGATAAAGTATCTTTTCAAGTATCAGAAATGGAGTATTTTTAATACATTATAATTTGTCAAGAGTTATGTTAGCGTCGCAATATAATGCTGCTCGAGGGCTATTGGTGACGGAACGCGTAAATTTGAACCATCGTCAAGTGACGAGGACAACACCTATCCTGAAACCCCATTCCTAACTGCCACACCACGGGAGGACCGAGACAGATTTAAGATGTATTGCTCATATACACGGTGAGTCTTCAGTGGTACTGTGTTCGAACTCATGACACGCTAGCCAAGAGGCTGTGATCTCATCTACACGGTGGTTCTTTACATTACAATGCTTAAACTCTCTCAAGACACGCCATCCATGAATCAGTATTTGATTCTCTGTTTTATTGTGTTCCTAATTTTTTGTTACTGCTTGTGTGTTTGCATGGAGTGTTTTCAGTCCAGCGATTGATGTATTCATGTATGTTATTACTAAAAAAAAAGAAAAAAAATCCCTGGCCTTAAAATTATAATCTTTTGAATAATTGCTGAAAGGAATTTGCTCGTAAATTTGCAAGATTAACAGTTCATTTTTATGATGTTTCGTTTTTTTGTAAAAGTGTGTATAATTAATATATTTTTGAAGTGAAACTTCTTTGCGGACGGGAGTGAATGGGAAATTTACCCAGTTTTGCGTAACAGTGAAAAAGCGAACGGAAGAAGTGATTCCCCTCATCCCCCTGAAACGTCGCCATGGTGAGGAGATAGCGAGCGGGAGGAAAAGAGAACGGGGAGGGGGGTACACCACGTGACTTGCGTCATATCCGTGAACAAGTTGGACGATTGCTAAGGGGGAATTGTGCATCAGAAGCATATCTTGCTGCTATGGATGAAAGGCGCTTAGGTATTGGTGACATTAAGTGGGTACCCTTGCTACTCTCGTAACGACCTCGCGTGGCGTAGTTTTTATGTAATAAACGTGCCGTTTTCAGCGAATAAACGCACCCAAAATATTACCATTATATGGCTGTTCCTGTTAGAGTAGTGTCTGGGGCATTGTGTATATATCACTAACGTTCGCGCCAGAATCACTACGGATAGCGTCTTGTGAACAAACACAGTGACTTCTGTGAGTGACGCATTAAGTTTATACTATTAATTTTTATTTCCGTTGAATTAAAATTAATTCTAGTCTGAATGCCTACAATAAATGCAAAAAGAGGAAAAGAATCTCCGTGAAAGAAAAAAAAAGGAAAACTCTCAACAAGTCCCGTCGAAATATCACCAGGTAGTCCTGTCGCAGCTGTTATCATCTTCATCCATAAAATTTTAGTGCTGTACACACCAGAGGATGCTGCAATCATTGGATCCGATGATGACAGCCAATTATCTTAACTGGAGACTTAAATGTTAAGTTTGCTTCAGAAGAAGCAAAGCTACTCATTGAATTCTTGAAACGGACACTGAATTTGACAATGAATACTGATTCTAGAGAAGGAAGAACAATATACGGAACCACGATGGATGCAGTTTTCTCACATTTTCTTAATTGGCTACAATCGAGGATTTTTATATCCTACTTTTAGTTACCACACACCTATTGTGTCTCTCTTGGAAAATGATGATGCAGAAAATGGAATAAATATATTTTCATACAATAAATGAAGTTAGAATTTTATTTGATTAAAGTTATCTTAGCAGTTTAATATAATTAGATATATTCCTGCATTTACGGCCAACGTCGCCAAAGAAGTTTCACTTCTATCGTGCGCGCGTGGATTTCCACGTTTTTCTTTTTTTTTATACTCCTGAACAAGTGAGAATTTACTCGTGGGGGGCATTGGGCTTTGTGTGAATATAACACACACACACACACACACACACATAAAGAGGGTGTGGTCGAATTCCCTAGTTAGTCTGTTTACATTTAGTTTTTTCCAATTTTTAGGCTTACAAAAATGATACATCAATTGAAAGAAAAAATGCAAATAAATAACTAAATAAAATACAGAAAATGATATTTTGGGTGAGTGATTAAGCGTTTTCACGTTAAACGTATTTTGCTGTATATATACATTTTTAAATAATATTCTCAAAACAATTTTATACGTTTGTAAATCTACTGACACTAAATAACAAAAAATTTTTTTCATTTTTATGCATTTTCAAAGTCACGGTTCCAAACGTAGTCAGTCACCCAAAAGATTTTAATTTCCGGATTTTTAATTATTTTATAGATAATTACCATTTATCAAAGTTGAGTGCATTGGATAATAATTAATTAAATACCAATTGTTTAATCTATTTTTAAAATAATTGGAGAAAATGATACATATGTTACACAGTATTTCTCGCCACTGTCCCTTTTCGAGTAGGAGGAAAAGGTTGTACGTACCCTCGTTTTGATACCCCAAACCAAATAAAAAAAAACCTATTCTTCTGGGAGCATAATCATGTGGTTTTAGCGATAACCTGTCCAAACATTAATCACGTAAAAGCTGTGTTTTATTTTCTTTCATTTGCTTCTTTCGTGGGTATTATCTCCATCCATCGGTTCTTCTAACATGTGATCTTTCCTGTATTTTGCTCGCTGCTGCTTTTTTTCAAAAGTTTTTTTTATGGTATTTCAGTTAATTTTTTCTACTTTTCCTTTCTCTTTCTATTCTTGCCACCAGGTTCATTTTTTTCACCCTATTTCAATCCAGTTTCTTGATTTTTTTGTTTTGTTTTTCATTTTTGGCATGCAACGCAAATGCTGCTTAGTGCACGTTGCTTATTTGTTTGAAACCTTAAAAGATTCCACAGATAATTTATGATGAACCGATAGAAAAACCCTTAATGTAACATTAGTGTACAAGCTGCGTGGGATTTTAAGCGTATCGTAGAATTAAATATTATTGATTTTGTGCAGAAAAAATTTAGTATAAATAATTTTGCCTCAAGAAGATTAAATTTGAAATCTGTATGAAGTGAGTGGGAAATATTGCGCATATCTTTTATTGCAGCATTTATCAATAAATAACATAATTTCTACGAGAGATTGACCTAAAAATTGGTTGTATTACTATTATAAAATTAATACTTATTGATTTTCAAACTCTATTTTTTCCCTTTCAATTTTTCTCATTTTCGCCAACTTGTTTTTTTTTTAACCCAAATAAAGTCGCGCACTCGATATTAATGTTAGTGGGCACAGTGGATGATGGAGTTACACCACTCTTTTTTTCATTATTATTTTTTATTTTACACTAATCAAATCATAATTGCAGTCAATAATTTAATTAAGAGAAAGTATACTTAAGCACTTTGAAAAACTTTTGAATTTTTCTTTGATAATTAGAGAAAAAATCCAATCAAACGGAACTTAAGTGTTTGAAGTGGGTGGGACTTTAATCAAAGACTCAAATAACAGACCCTTTTCGCTAACATTATAATAATGCTAATTGCAGATAAAGCTGTCATATTTTGTTCCAGTTATTGCAGTTTTATTGCCCTAAGATTTACAGCATAGGTTCCCAACCTTTTTTGAACTGACGGCCCCCTTTCTAATAAATATTTCGATTTCACCCCCCTTTTCTCGTGACTATTTCGATATCTCTCGCCTCCTTCCACTCTAGAGAAATAAGAGTGTGCATAATACATGGTGAAAACAAGAGTTAAGTTTTAAAAAATATCCTATTACCAAAAGAATATATTTTTTTTATTTCCTTTTTTCCCCCCGAAAGTCCATGTTTTTTTACTTGTAAATCTGAAATATCTATTTCCACAAATACATTTAAATGTGTCATATTATATATTTTAGCTATAGGTAGGATATTGTTGGAATTGAAACGCTACTGAATTGAGAGGAATAACTTATTTTTAGATTACCTGTTATAAAGACAGGCAGGGGTTTTGATGATACGAAGTAATTCATAATAAACTATTGCTTTCAAAATAAATATAAATTGACAGTTTCAGCCTTTAAAGAAACACTTTAATTCCTGATTAACACATTTAATTATATTTCTTGGATAATATACGTAATGAAATGCAGTGGACGAAACATGTTTCCTACTGCTCACAGACAAAGACAATACGTGCACTATAGAAATTAAAATACACTATATCATTCAATTTAATGCACGTCTGAATGTAATGTAATCTTTTAAATCTTTCATCCACTTTCCGTAATACCGAAATATGTGAATTTTCGTACATGTGATATAGAAATGATTTAAATAAATACCATCAACATAAGGTAGGCAGTATTTAGTTTTGTTAGTACAAATTCAGAGTGTTTTTTAGTCTTTTTTGGTTAATCTGGCCAAGCCCCTCCGTTCCATCACCCCCCCCTAAAAGCCTCAAACGCCCACGTTGAGAACCTATGATCTACAGTGACATGTTAAAATTTTTCTTGCTTCTGTTTTTTTGACAGGGCGCAATGTGTGTTGTTCACAGGGGGAACATGTAGCCGGACTCCTTTGTGATATTTTATGAAACCTTCTGTATCAGAATAACTTTTGTTTTCGACTTTGTATTTAGGTTGGCTAAGATTTTATTATTTTTCTTAAATTATTTCATTTCTTCTCTGGCACCAACTAAAAGTAATTTATATGCAAAATTATTCCTCAACTCACGCGGTTTTCTCTCAGCCTCACCTATCACTTAAATTCGGGGTATTACTGCATAATTTTGAATTATAAAATAAGTAAATTGAGTTAATAGTAATAAACAAATCATAAAAACCAATAAAGTAAATATAAATAATTTTCATAATAATCTCTTGGTTCAGTATTCACAGAAATATTCGAAGATGGTTAGCCTTTATAGGTATTTGAAGCAGGATTCATAAAAGCCATATTTAAGGTATCCGAACACGTTTGGAGTTCCTTTTTAAAAAATAGCATATTTAAACATTATAAATGCTTTTTTAGGAATCAATACCAATAAATACAATTAGTATAGCAATATACCAACATATTGCTCTACTAATATTTAACTATAGCAATATTTAAAAAATAACTAAATTTTATAAAAATTACAATTATAAGTGAAATTTTAGCTATATTTTTGAAAAACTTCAAGGCAATTAGGGAAAAAAGTCATAAACTTTTATTAATAAAAGTATTACTAAAACAAATTAGGAGCATTTTACAAAATTTACTAAAATTTTAATGTTTTATTAAAATTTGAAGATTTAGAGCTGATTGAGTAAACATTATAAGAAATGTTGCATTCTCTTTGGACGACCATTATTTAAATAACACGTCATAACTCGAAAAATATTCATACAATAAAAACATTTTACTACATGCTCTAGAAAATAGTATAAATAGTATGTTCAAAATTTTTTATAAAAGTACATTTATAACATCATATGTTATCAAACTTACCATAATAGATTTCCAACAATTAAAATACTTACTTCTGGTACATAAAAGACCCACTTCCGGTTTTTCTAATTTTATAAAACTGATTGTAACTTGGCCTCTAGGTAGCGTAGAAACAAAGCAAAGTATATTTTGTTAATCCTAAATATAGCTCTATATTCAATAAAACTAAAAACAAAAGTACCTGTTTTGATCAAATCTGGTCATTTTCAATGTGTTCGGATACCTTAAAAGTTGACTAACAATGCTAGTGTTTGGTATGTAAAATGTATATTAAATAAAAGGAAATGAACTTGCATTTCTATGTTGTTATGACCGATACTTTTTATGTTTGCTGAAATAATATAAAGTCACCTAATATCCTTTCATTTGAAAAGAAAATGTAACAAGAGAACTGAACACTAGTTGGAGACTTTTAGAAGTATAAATATGCAAGATGGTAAATACATGTTTAATTAATGATATTTTATTATATACTTCCTGTATATTGTTATAATATAAACACATACAATCTAACTTTACTAAGATGTACAAATTATCTCACAGTTTTAATATTATATGTGAGTAACTTGTGCTTTTCTCGTTCATTTAAAGCATAATCATCTGCTTTATAAAATAGTTCAAGATTTTAGTGGTTATCTTACATATATAACTTGTAATAAACAAGCATAAATAACATTCAGTTTCTTAAAAGGAACATTTAACATTTTAATATGCATTTTTTAACGCACTTTTATAATCTTCACACTCGTATTTCACGGAATTTGTGAACCAAATTTTTACTCACTTTATAAGGTCAGATTAATTCGAAATTTTTCTCGTTTGTCCAGGACCGATGACAATACAATAATTTTGTTCCCTTGCCCTGATCAAGATTAACAATTTCCACTCTTCAGATCCCGTTCCACATATGGCGACTAATTTCAAACCCCATTTCCTGATTTGGCCACTAATTCAAAACTTGGTGACCAAAAGATTAAGTTACAACTTAGTTCGATTAACTATAAAAGGGTTGTTTTAGATATAATTTTTGTTATTTTAAAAAAAATTATAATTTTTTGTTAATTTCAAGTTAAACATTGCAGGTAATGGATTAAAGTTTACATGAGATTTTCTGCAGATAGATAATATTCTAAAATACATTTAGTTAATTCATCTGATGCATAACCACCCAGACAGTATGGTAGATATCAACCGAGGCTTTTAACCGAATGGGCTCGGGTTCGAATCCCAAAGAAGGGATGGATGTATCTTCGGGAAAAGAAATCGGACTTTAGCCTGAAATAGATTCCCGTTTCGAATGGAAAGCAGCGAACCCCTTCTGTTCTTTGTTGGGATCATCGTTTGTAATAAATGTCTATGTTCTTCTGTTTGTATCGTATGTTTCGGTTCTTTCATATGTATCCCAATGTAAAAACACACGATAACAGCATCAGATGCATTTTATCCTCTTTGAGGAAATGTTTATGTAATGAGGAATTATTAAAAATGGTAACTGAAGAAAACCGTATACTGTTTACAGAATAAAGTTATGGAAATTAACTAAAAATTATTATTTGCAGCAAGTTTGATCTTTATGTTCTTATTTGTGACCGCTGTTTAAATACTTGTTTTATTTATTTTCTACTGCAGCTTTTCTCAAATTGTGTGGCGTGCCCCTTTAGGGGGCGTGATAGCTGTACGAGAGGGGCGCAAGCATATTGGGAGTCAAAAACAAAAGATTATTTAAAAAAAATTATTAATTTAAGGAAAGATAAAAAAAAGTACATTCTGACATAATAAAATTAACATTTACACTGATATAATACACTTATAAATATATCAGTAATGCACAAAGTATTTTATAATTAATTTAACAATACTAAGTTAAGAACAAATTTAATAATTGCCAGTGACCCCATGGGCTTGTCACATATAAAATTATATGTTAAAATTAACACTGATCTTAATAATTTGTCCAGTTTACAAGATCACTGCCGATTCAAAGTTACGTGATTCGCTCCCTAACGCTTCTGTTTTGCACGTAGGCCCGCGTATGTAATGTGGAAAAAAGGGAAGAAAATGAATACAAATAAGGAAACCCTCCGAAATAAGTCAATCTTTCGCAAACACTGTCAGGTTCTTTTGTTGCATTCCAAAGTCTTCGAAATAATATTATGGATAGCAATGCACAGAAAAGATCGTACTTCGGAGAGACGTATATATACGTCCAGGGAATTAAACGCATTGGATGAGCGAAACGTATATATACGACGGTGGCACTTAAGAGATTAAAGATTTATTGAAGTTTTAGCTTCACAAAGTATAGTATTATTGAATTCAATGCATTGTTATTTGTATGGGGGGTGAACATTATGGTTGAATATTGTGTCACAAATATTGAAAGTTTGAGAAGCACTGTTCTATTTATCTATATTTTATATGGATTTAACAGTCGTCGAGGAAACGATTGCTTAACTAAATGACTACAAACACGTTTTCAACTTTAAATAAAATCTGACGTAAAACAGTATATAAACCATTTTATTTTCTTTCAAAAGAGTTTTAACTAAAAATTGCTTTCTTATTTGAAAATATTGATTTATTTGATCTAAATTTAAATCATCATTATATTATTTAAAAGATAATTATTAAAAATTATAAACTATAACTTTGAAATAGAATGAGATTTATTGATTGTGTTGATCTTAATTAACTGTTTTGTAAAAGAACTTTCTGTTATCTGCATTATTTATAATGGATATAAAAAATGCCACACAAACAAACAAGAAAAAATAAAAGATTTCTGGTTTTTGTAAACCTTAAAAGTTTAACGTTATTACGAAGCCTTATGATATTTTATAACCAAATTCGATCTGCAAATAAACTTTTTTTTATAAGATTAGAAACTAATAGAAAAAAGTACAAAAGATTAGCTTTTATAGATAAGCATGTTAAAAATATTTACTATGATTATTTATTTGAAAAGACTGACTTTATTTTCTGTCTATCTAAAGCCAAAATTTATATCTACATTTTAGATTACAAAATGTTCGATTTTTACACTTGAATAAATTTTAGATTGCAATAACATAAGAAATTATCAGATCTATACATATTCTTAACTAATATACGTTATTATAGATAGAATTCGTAAGAAGATATAAGCTCGTATTATAAATCTGAATATTAAAATAACTTTTTGCATTACTAACAGTTTGATATGCTATGAATATTACAGGATGGGGCGAAGGAATTTCCTGTTTTGAAAATGTTATAGTGATATTCGTAGGGAAGGGGAGTGAAAATATTTATTATCCCCCGTCTCAGTCTAAACATGCTGTGGTCGATGCAGCAGTGCGCTTTTGCCGTGGAAGTGTATTCTTCTAACAGTGATTGCAATGCAACCTGCCTTTCGTCATCACTTCGATATTCCTCCACGAGGTCATGTTCCTGATCGGAAATGTGTTTGAATGTGCAAGGATGCCTTCCGAGCTACGGAAAATGTCTCCAAAGAAAGGAAAGGACTCCTGAAAACCATTAGAACACTTGAAAATGTGAAACGAGTCCGTGTGTCAATTGAGACCTCAGAACAATTATACAATAGTTCTTCTTACCCGCTCGCCTAGAAAGTAATCTTGACAACGTATATGGCTACTACAAAATGGGACCACAGCCCACACCACCAGGGTTCACATTGGTGTTTTAAGAGCAGCCTTCCCTGAATGACTTATTCTCCCTGCAAAGGGACGTAAACTAGCCTGCGCGGTTACCTGATTTATACCACCCTGATTAATTCCTGTGGACTTATCTAAAGTTCCTGGTTTACGAAGACCACTCCAAGACCCTGAAAGACCTATAGAACACCATCCAAGCCGAAAAATTGATAATATCCCTGTTGATGCGATTGAAAAGGTGACTCAAAATTTTCGAAATCGACTGCATTAGTTTATTAATAATGTAGGGTGACATTTAACATATATTTTGTTTAAAACTGTGTATACGCTGTGTAACTGTGTGTGTGTGCGCGCTCCAATATTGTATGGTAGACGGAAAATAACAATGAAATCGAAAGAAACATGTAGTGTTATTGAATTTTCAAAACAGGAAGTTCCCCCGACCACCCTGTATATAGTTTTAAAGTTTTCCAGTACTTTTACCTCAAATAATTATATGACAGAATTGAATGTTTCTTTCCTATAATGAATAGTTGAGATAAAATTTATTAGGTACGCTATAAAACTTTGATAGGGAATTCATGAATTGTTGATAAAACCGGGGATTAATTGCGATTAGAAATGTATCTCTATACTTTGTTTTTAAATGAATTATAATATTAAGAAAATATATTTGTCTGAGATAATAAATTTTGTGTTTGAGATTTGGGAGATCCACTTGGAATGTGACTTAAATAAATATAATTTATCTAGACAAAATTTATCTATTCAATCTTCAATTCATTACATGTGACATGCTCATTTTCATTTCTTGAACTTTGTGTTTGATAATATTCAAAGAGATGAACTAAATTAAGTGTTCTTTATTTGTAATTGGGATTTAGCAAAAATGGCATTGTAAGATGCTCTGAAAGAGCGAGATTAATTTTCTAAATTATATTACCCCACCTCTTATACAGAAATAACATCAACCATCACTTTATATGCTATGTATATTTAACTCTGTATAAGGCAGTTTTAATTTTCGAATAATTTTAGAATTTTGATTTGTTTAGCACTAAAATATATAATCCTGTTATTTTCAGTTGATCTTCTACATTACTATGTTCATCTAATAATTAAGCATCCTTATATTCAAACATTTCTCAGTGAAGTTTAAAGAAGTAGTGTTTATCTGTAGTTTCTTATAAACTTTGAGTTGTGGAATGTGTTCAAAAATATGTCAGACGCGAATTTTAAGGCGAAGAAGTTAGTTAAAGAATTAATTTTCAGGGTTAAGCAATCCGATAATATAAAAGGGGCAATTATCGATTACACAAGAGAAAACTTCCATTATAATTATACGATTTCAATATAGTTAAATTCATTAAGTTTCTTTTTGTCAAATTTAGTTTTATATTCATCGAAATGTACTTCAGAAGAAAATAGCTTCGCCTGTCCTTAAATAAAATCTATAGCAAAATTTCTCTTATTTAATTATATTGGAAAACTATAGAGGTGTAGGTGATAAATTAACTAACAATCACAAAATCTTGAATTTTAAGATATCATTATTCATATTAATATTTCCACATTACATTTTCCTTCTAATCAGTGTGGTAAAACTTAAGATTATATTTAAGTCTTATTATTCTTATACAATTTTATCCCATAAAACGTCAAATTTGTAATACTTAATCAATTAGTTACAATTATTAAATGTCACATAGCAAATTCTGCCTAAAAGTTTCTTTTTTGATATGTCGTGGTGGGGTAATTATGGGAAGGGGTGCCAACTCAGATGTCGTCCTTGTCACTTGACCATGGTTCAAAATAATAGGGTCCGTCGCCAAAAACTCTCATGTAACTGAACAGTGCGACTTTAATATTCATTCACTCGCTCCATTTAGAGATATTCTGGTGCCGAGTTGACATCTCCATAAAAAGAGGATGCATATATGTCTTTTTTTAAAAAAAAAAATAGTGAAATGGCTGTCAAAGTAGCATCAACTTTGCTTATTTTCTTAAGTATTTGATGTAGCTAATATATTTTGACTTTTTAATTTTTTTCTGAGTGGAAAGTTTTGAACTTTGTCCTGAAACTCGCTGGACGCAAAATCATTTAAAGTAGGGTGCGGGTTGGCCACCACTGCTTTAGTTCATATATTTTTTTTCTCAAAGGAGATTATACAGCTAGGATTTAATAAAAACATTTAAATTGTTTTATAAAAGTTCAGAATTATAAGTATTCAGAAGTGTTTTTTCTTTTTTCTTATAATTAAAATTAGTAACGATGTTAAAAACCCCACACAATTTTCTGTTGCGAGAGTTTATTTTAAAAATCTAGGTATTATTATTTTTTTTAAGAAAATGCTCTTCACTTTCAAATATTTGGAGAGTTTTTTCTTTCAAATATCGTGAATGTATATCATTAAAAACATATCTGAAAAATATAAGGAGCCCAAAACTCATCGACTGTACATCATTATAAGCTCCAAATCCAATCTTTTGTTTTTCAAAATCCTCTAATTATGTAGAATAGATAAGGATTCAGGGGGAAAAGTTGTTAGAGGAAAAACGTGGTTCAAGTACAATAATCTGGCACTTTTACGATGGTTTAAATAAACTTATTAGTTCAAAATAAAAACGTACTCTTCTATCAAATTAATATTACAGTAGATAACACACAACAATACTATTTGGATATAAACAAACTGAAGTTGGTAGTTAATATCTTTTATCTATGGGTATTCCAATTATTTCAAAGAATAAGCCAGTACGAGATTTATATTTATTTACTTGAAAATGCCAGTTTTCGACTCATTATTGTAAGAAAAAACACATTATCATGAATATACTTCCAAACAGTTTAGAAGAGCTGAGAAAAAGATAAAGTAATGCAACTACGGCAAGAGTAGTTTTTGAACCAGTATAATGATTGCATCTTTTCTGAAATAATATGAATTTGTGGTAATTTATGGATGAAAATTGACATTTATTAGATGTTCATTCACTCAAATACAGATACATTAGCAATTTTAATATCCACTACGCATTACCCATGGATTGACTAGGTCCGAGTTCTTGAAACTATACTTTAACCTGGAAAAACATCGATTTATGAACATAGAAGAAATCGACTTACCAATTCATCAAGAGATTTCCAGAAATATTAAATCTACAGACTCGGAATTTTGTAATCATGTTTCGTTTGCTAAGTACAGATCCATTAAAAACGGTTTTTGCAGAAATCGGCTGTTGGGGGTGGGTTGAAAGTGTGAGAACTAGAAGAATGTTTTTCTATACAATCAGAGGCTTATTGCTACGACTTTCTATCTGTATAACTTTAAAGCAACTTATAGCAGTGCTTCTCAAATGTTCAGTACTCAACCACATTCAATTATTCAATAATATTCAATCATAATTTACATCGCACCCCCCTCCATACAATAACAATGTATTAAATTCGATAACATGAAACTCTGACGCTAAAATTACAATGCAAATTTTACTTTTTGTACCACCGGTATATACACTCAAGAGCCAAACCATTATGACCACCCCTACATTTTGCAATGAACTCGCCTGAAAGACGTGAAAGGCACGTGATCAAGTGGAAGTGATATTTAACTGCTGCTAGAGAGTCTGAAGAATCATTCTTTCACTTACTTCTGTGTGTGATGAGAAATGTTGCGGATCTAAGTGACTTTGATAGAGGACAGATTGAAATGGCTCGAAGGCTCGGAACAAGTATCTCTGAAACTGCACTACTCGTGGGTTTTTCTCGATCTGCTGTTGTTAGTACTGATGCAAAGTGGATGAATGACGGTGAAACCAGCACTAGATGACATGGTGGTGAACGTCCACACTCTATCAAAGAAAAAGGTCGTCAGAGACTGTCTCGCATGGTGAAGCAAAACCGGAGCCAGACAGGGGCTCAGCTGACAGCCCAATGCAATACAGGGCCAAGTAGAATAGTATCGGAGCACACTGTTCAGCGGACACTGTTGGTTAGGGGGCTACGCAGCAAACGTCCCACTCGTGTGCCTTTGCTGACCAAGCGTCATCGCCACCTGCACCTTCGCTGGGCCTGGAACAACGAAACTGGTCCATGGATCAGTGGGAGAGAGTTGCCTGGTCAGATGAATCATAATTTGTCATTCATCACGCCGATGGCCGTGTCAGGATACGCCGTCTTCAATGCGAACAGTTGGTCTCTCAATGTACAGTATGTCATACACAGGCCGGTGATGGCGGTATTATGCTTTACAGGACGTTCTGTTGGAAGTCTCTGGGACCCGTGGTTGTGGTAGAGCAGACCATGAATGCTATAGGTTATCTGAACATCATTGCTGACCAGTTGCACCGTTACATGGCCTCTGTTTTTCCAGCTGGAAATGGAATGTTCCAACACTACAACGCCTCGTGTCAGAAGGCTAAAATTGTGTTGGAATGGTTCCAGGTACATGATGCTGAATTTCAGTTAATGTCCTGTTCGCCTAACTCACCGGATCTCAATCCGATAGAACACATTTGGGATGTCATGGGACGGCAGCCCAGAGTTTAAAGACAACCAAATCGCAATATCTCGGATTTGCGTGACAGTTGCTTAAACATCTGGTACTATCTGTCTCCGGTCATCTACCAAGGACTTGTGGCATTCATGCCAAGGCAGTTTGGACCTGTGTTGGGCACAAAAAGTGGGCTAACTCGTTGTTGACAGATGGTCATAGTGTTTTGGTTCTTGAGTGTATAAACGTCTTGGTCAGCCAGTGCGTAAATTGCTCTGGACGTATATATACGTCTTTCCAAAATACGATCTTTTCTGCTCACTGCTACCTATTAAATTTAGGCGGAAGGCTTTTGAATTCAAATAAAATGACTTTGACAGTGTTCGTGAAGGACTTACTTATTTCAGAGGAATTTCTTATTTATTCCCTTTCTCCCCCTTCCCATCCAATACACCACATACGGTTGCATGCGTGCAAAACGGAGACATTGGAAAGCGATTTGCGTAATATGTAATCGTCAGTTTTAGGAATAATTATAAATCGTACACATTATCTAGATAAGTTTTAAGTTTGGCATATAATTTTGCTTATATGTATGGCAAGCGTAAGGTCACTTGTAATTATTAAACTTGTTGTTATCTTAGTATTGTTAAAGTAATTATAAAATACATTGTGCAGTACTGACACATTTATAAAGGTATTATATCGAATTAAATGTTTTTTATAATTTTTTTTACAACGCAGAACGTATTTAGTTTGTATACTTTCAATAAATTAGTAATTTCGTTTTTAAAATATTTCTTTGTTTTTAATTGTTTAATATGCTCGCACCCTCATCTAGAGTTATCACGCACCTTTCGGGGTTGTGCCTCACAGTTTGAAAAGAGCTGGCTTATAGACATTCATCATCATGAATACCGTGCCTGCTAGTAAAATATATATGATGATAAGGAATGTACGAAATATAACCATTTTTTTATTACTATTATAATTTAATTGCTATTTTGAGAACAAAGAATGAAAAACTCCTCATTCCGTGGGTTGAATCTGCAAGATGCTGAATAGTGTTAGAGATAATGACGTCTCTGACGCATGATAACTTCCATCACGTGTTTCCTGTTAATAATTTTAGAAGTTTCTCTTTTGGAAACATTTATTTTATTGCAGAAACTCTCTTTTAAAAAGTACGTATTTGTCAATAATAATAAAAGTGTAATGCAGACAAAATGCATTTGATTTCCAAATACAGGTAAAATAGAGCAAAACCTATTTTTGTGCATTCCGTTTTCAAGCGATTTATTATGCGATCCTTTTTTTTATGAAATATATGAATTTAAACGGTGTTGGCACCACACACACACTGTAATGTTTCCTATCAATGTTCCATTGGCGTAACGGAGAATGTTTCGCCCCCCCCCTCTGCAAAGTCAGGATTTGCCTTTTAATATTTTATAAATTGGGTAAATATGTACTTGGCGTTATTCAGACCTTGCGCGCAGCAAGGCGTTATAACTTGGCGTTATTCAGACATTCGAGGGGGTTGTGGGTGTGTACGTTACGCCACTGCAGTGTACATCTATACACTTCAAGACGCTCTGCTCATTTGTTATAAACAGTCTCCCGACAATGTACGTTCAGTTGCTTTCTCTCAACGCACCAACAGTCCACGCTTGATTGAAGACTAAATTTTCAATGGCAGTGACATTTTTTCAATAATTTGATAGAATTTGAAGACGGACAAGAACATGATTCCATGAGAGTGGATAAATTATACGCAAGGATACAGCTTTCCAACAAACTAGAAAAGCGTTTTCTTAAAATAAATACCAATTCCAAAATGAGTATAAAATTTTACAAAAAGAGCTTCGATCATGCAGATCTGGTTATCGTGACATTTACAAGCAACTGAATATCCAAGCTTTGTGGCAAAAACTTATCTCTTACCAAAAAATAAATCAATTGAAATTGTATCTTCAAGTGACGAAAGCGATTTTGAGCTTGTTCATCACAGGAACGTGAGCGGTTTGGATTGCGATACATATCAGAGAATTATGTTGGTGCATTTTGAAAACTTGTCCATGCACACAATGAGAAATTAAATGTTTTTAAAAAATTTCGATGGGAAATTTAATTATTTATTTTGTTATGGCTTTCTCATAAATTTCATAATCAACTGGCGTATTTTCTAAGCTCAACATGTTTTAGGCGGTCCCTCTGCCCTGCATAAAAAAATTTTCTGTAGTATTTCAAAGAAGTTGTTTTTTGAATTTAGGTAAGACTTTATGAAATTTTCGAATATTTTCTGCGTGGTTTTTTTATGCAGTCCCTATCTACTGCACAAAAACAGGTTTTACTCTATACTATTATTTTTACATTTTGAAAATAATTGTGAAGAATTTTAGCATTTGAACATTTTTACTCAATCATCAAGTTTGAAATTTTACCAAAATTTTGCTAGTAGAACAACAAGTGCATGTGTAATGTTAGTTATAAAATCAACGAAGGGCACGTAATTGCATTTATTGTGTAAAAGTCATAAATTTATTTCATTGAGCAAATATTTTTAAAGATTAATTTAAATAAATTAACTTTCACTTATTTAAGAATGCATTCCATTATAATTATTTGAATTTTTTTTACCGATGAAAAAGAATAATTTTGCATTTAATTGTATTGAATCCAGAAACCATTAAAAGAGGTTATCTTAAAAATTTGATCAAAAATAACAGTTGAATTAATTTCGAATAGTAATAAAAAAGAATAATAATAAAGTAGTTTCCTTGAGAAAGCATTCAATTATATATATAATTTTTTTTTACTATTTCATATTTATTTTACTTAGTCTATAATCTAATTCCACACCTCTCGCTTCAGTAAGTTGACAACACTATCTTGTAGTTTAATTATTAATTACCAAAGCGCTTTAAAATGTCAAGCTGGCTGCCAGGAATATTAAAAAGATAATTAAAATATGTTCTCAAACAACAACAAAATAAATGTAATTATGAAGTCATTTTATTAACATCAGAACCTTTAATTTTTATACTGAAGTTGATGTACTCGAAGAGCATAATATAGAAATTAATTGAAGCAAAATTTTCGCAGCAGCTTCTTCCAAATTGCCTTTTGTTGTCATTTACGTTTATTATCTCTAGAGGTTACACAATTCCTATTTTAATAAAAGAACATTTCGAAATTAAAAGTTCGAGATAATATTTATATCTATCTAATCGCCAAGAAAAACCTTTGCAAAATTAGGTGTTCCGCACGTAAATTGTAAGACATGTGTAAAAACATCTAAAATCATAATGAATACACTAATTTTTCTCTCAATATTTCATGATAACACCTCATAAATATTTTAGAATGTGATATTAAATTTTTGGCAGAGCAGAAATTGGCAAGAATAATTCTAGAATAATTGAAATTATAATGTAGAAAAAAATATATATCTGCTGAAGTATTTTTTATTTAATGAGGTAAAATGTGTGAAATTTTCAGACGCGTTCAAATTCTTTCAAAATGCTGCACATGATGAAAGAAAATCCCAGGTAATAAATTATTGGAATGTCTTAAGCTATTTTTAGTTGTGTATTAATGATATTGATTTACAAATTTTCGATAACCATCTAGGTTTGCGATTCATCCCACTCGATTGAGAGTAAAAGCTGATCAAGGCCCACAAAATTCATCCAGACATTAGGCTATATTACGTGTATTATTCTTCTTGCATCTTTGAGCGCCATGTTGGTGACAGAGTTTCATTCCTTTTCCTCCAATTGTGAAGGATATCTCCCGGTGGGGTCTGAGGGTTCCCTACAACCAATCTCTCAAGAGAGCATTCGGCTCTCCGAATATTTAAAGTGCCATATGATGCACAGGCACTCTACGTTTACAAACATCCATACCTTTGGGATTCGAACACGGGCCATTCGGCTCAATATTCTGTGTCACAAACAAATAATCCCGTCTTATTTCTACTTGTGTTATTTAATTGTGGGGTCCATCTACTCTTCAGGCAACCGGATCCCGCCTACTCTTCAGGGATCACTGATCGCAGTCAACTCTCGGATCTTTTTCAAACTTGGCTTATTTTTCTCCTCAGGGAGGTGACGTGGCACTACCACTCATTCATGGCATATAAGCGGTGCTGCCATTTGTTATCTCTGCTGTAAGTAATTTCGCATACTGTGTTATTGTTGCTTAAGCCACCTGATCGACAGTAACATCAGATTAAAGTCCACGAAATTCAACGCGGCTAAGGACTAGAATTTTACGCCTGTCGTTAGCACAAGCTTTTGAGCCCCCATGAAGGTGACAGTGCAATTTTTCTCGGTACAACATGATAGATGGCGACACCATTCGGACCCACTGATTTAACAAGCACGTTCTCCGTATATACTGGGTGGGCATTTGGTGGCATCGGGCATCGAACCCAGGCCTTCCGGTCTGGAGTCCAATGCTCTAACCACTAGGCTACCCACGACCCCTCACATAGTGTGAAGATAGTTACCACTATTTTTATTTCTGTACATTGTATATATGTTGATATGCGAGTTCAAATAAAATAAATTTACTTTGCTTTCTTAATCTGATTGCGTGCTTTAAATGAGTATGGGGTATATCATTCTACACAACTTCCTCTCTACTACTGAGCAATTACGGTTGTGAGCTCGTGGCTCTCTATGCTTCTGTCGAATAGTGGGTGTAATTTAAGTTGTCGATGGTTCGATGTAGAAGTTAGAAGAGCGGAGTGTTAGCTAAGGTATCGAAATCATTACTTGACCATGATTCAAAGTTAAAAGATGCTTCGCTAACATACTTAGTGTTTCTTTAGGTACGACTTTTCCCTGGGAGAAGCCGCACACTCGATACTAACGTTAGTAGTCACGCGGTGTAACTGAGTCCCCTCAATCTTTTTTTTTATCATTATTTTCATTGTACTCAATAAAAATCGTATTCCAGTGAAAAAATTAAATGTAGAAAGCATTCTTTATCTTAGTTAAGGACTTTTAGATTTTTCTTTGATAATTTGAGAAAAAATCCAATCAAAATGAATGAAAAGGTTTCAAATGTGCGTGTTTCTTATAAAAGACGCAAATAGCCGACATTTCTCACTAACATTACAGTAATGATATTTGCTGTCAGAACTGTTATTGTAGTTTTATTCTCCTTAAATGATCGACAAATAGCATGTTGAACTTTTTCTTGCTTGTGTATTTTTGACACGGGGCAGTGTGTCATGTGGTACACTTGTGGATTCTTATCTTCCTTGATGGAATTTTTTAAGCATCATTAGAAAAATTTCCTTTCAACCCAAACGTTTCATGTACATCACTTTTATGAAATTTACTTTCGCTATCATGGTTGATATCCATTATTTCCTCTAGTTCTTCCCTTGATTAAACTGTTTCAACTTCTTCCAATAAAGATCGCAGATTCCCATTTCATTATTTTATATTATGCTCATTCATATTTATATACCATAATGACAACACAACAATCAAACCATAAAGTCGTTCACAAGAGAAAAATGTAGCGTGTTCATAGAAAATATTTTTGAGCAAAAGTTGTCACTTGGGGAACTAAGTCACCCAAAGTTCCTTAAAATTGTAAAAAAAAGTTTACCATTCCCAAAAAAGAGGGAGATATGCGACAAATATTATTCAGTTCCCATGACGACAGTCTTATAGAAGTTTACTGATAAGGTTATTGGTAACAAACAGTTTTCCTAGAATTAAAGATTTTGGGAACCTGGGGAGACTATGCGCCGAGTGCGACCTCTGACGTGTTAGTAAGCAGCTAAATAATCTCATCACATATTTACTACGCCCAATAAAATAAGTTATCTGTAATAAGTTGTTTGAGAGCAGCGTGCCATGTGATGTATCCTCCACGTTACATCCACCAATAGCCAACGAAATGCGACATTAATAGGCAATTAGTCAATATTATTAATTAAAGCTACTTTCCTATTCCCAGTGTTATAATCTACTTTCTAAGAATAAAATGCTTTGTTTTAGAATTTCGGAGATGAACCTCATGCAATATTTTAAATGGCGAATTTCTTTTCATAATTCCAAATGAGTTATTGGAAAAATTCCTTTGTGCTACGGGATTTAAATAAAAAAATCAGTAAAGATAAAATACACTCAAAATATTTTTTTGGAAACACATCCGGTAATTATTGAAATAATTGATTGACGTCAGGTTTTACAACCTTGTGACAATAATAATCTCTAAATGCAGTGGTACATCTATTCGAAGTCAGACTGATAACTAATTTGCTTGAGTAAAGATTGGTAAAAGAGAAATATTGCAACGCATTTTAAATGGAGATCAGTTTAAAAAATATAATAGTTATAATTATAACAATTAGTTAGAAAAATGATAGGAGCTTCATAAGTGATAAATCTTTTTAAAATCTTTATATTGAATATTTTCCTCAATTATACGTATGGCATACGTGTATTACAATATATATTTGAAGTTGTGATGCCTTTTAACATCTTTTCTTCGAAATTGGATTACAAGGAATTAAATTACAATTGTATTCTATAAATTAATAAACATAAAGTAATTTATTAATTAATATATTTTAAGCATTTCGGTACTTATATTTGATGTCATGTTTCTGGACTTTCAAATATTCTGCATAATTAGCCCCAAGTGCTTTTGGTCTTGAACTCGGACCCAGCATTGTTTGTGCAAACTCTTGATGTCTGTAAAAGGCGACGGTCTACGGGGGGCTGTCACATCTATTCAACGGTACATTTGTCATAGCTCAAAGTCCTTCTGTTGTCAGAGGTAGCTGTTTGGAGGGGGGTTGCCAGCTTCACGTGTCGTCCTCGTCACTGGACTATGTTTCAACCGAGGTCGGTCTCGAAAAGTCCTTGTTTAGCTTTATAGTGTTCACTCAATCAGATGTAATCCCGTGAGTGGAGGGTTGATAGATGTATAATCCCCATCACCGATGACAACACAGGTCAGCATCTTCCCCTGATTATATTCATACTGTTAATTAGCGGCAGCTATTTACTGCAAACTATCGACAACAAATCAATAACTAAATTTCTCTGGCATTTGAACTAACCCATATCTTTTTCTCCTATAAATTCCTGTACAAAAAACATTTGTTAAAGTATCTTTTATTAATCCTTTAAGTTAGTACCATAAATTCAGCATCTCCTTGTAGTAAAACGTCTGAATTTTATTTATTACCTCACTTTCTTAAAAGCTTATTCACTATTTATTAGTTCAAGTTTTTAAATTCTAATCAAGTTTAAAATTATAAATACCTTAAAATTCTTATAAACTGCATGTTTTTTGTACGATTGAAAGTCAAAAGATAATGGAACTTTTGCAACTTCTTTTCCCAAGGTTTCGCAACAGTGCTAGTATCCAGCCCTGAATGAGGGGTAGTTGACCACACTTCTGTATAATGTGTCACTCGTCTTCCCCCCTAGTCGTTGGAGTGTAACAGATCATTCAACATGGTAGCTGTATTGTCGATCTGCACGAAGGAGGACAGCGATTGTCTTTTAGTTTGTGGTGGGTTTAAACCTGCTGAAATTATTCATCACACGCAAGAGCAGTATGGTGACAGCTGTTTAACGTTAAGCAAGCTCTGTGAATGAATAGAACGCTTTAAATAGGGAAGAACATTTTTATGCGACAATGAAAGATCAGGCAGTCCATCGACGTGAAACAATGAAGGAGAAGGGATGGATAGTATAAAGTACAGGTTTCAGACCTTCCGCAAACAAAAAACAAATCACTGTCTTCCTTTCCTCCTTGGTACAGATCGACACCAGAGCTTGTAACGCATCTGTGTACACGACCTTCTCACTAATCCTCTTGGGAAAACTTTGGGCTAGTATTCGCGTTAATTCACAGCCGTCCCTCAAGAAGAAATACCCTGATATGGAGATTAGTTTGACTATATAAAGTCAAGGTTTTTTGTAGTTGTAAGATAGAATTAGCGCAGGAACTGTTGTGGTGAAAAGTAGGTCAGATTTAATTCATTCTAACAACTTGAGTTAAGAAGGGAGTTAGCCACTATACTAAATTAGTGGATTGATAATTTATAATCTAAGATATATTAGGTTAAATTAAACTGATTGCTTGCGCTTTTTCACTTAGAGTTCATTGCCTTCTTTATACCACTCCTACTGTCTCATCTTGTAGTTTAACTTGTGGTTGATTACTGTACTTGAATAGTAATAAAATAATAAATATTATGGAAATTTTTGGTCATGCTTTGTTTCCTCCCACTCCCTTAGGTAGGCAGGACCGTGAGGGAAATACTTCAAATGGAAGTCACTCACAAGCTGCCATGTAGAACGGTCTGCTACACCCCAACTATTACGAGGGAATGCAAGTGACACATTATATTGAAGTATTGTCTATCACCCTTCATTCAGGGCTGGATGCTAATACTGTTGCAAACCTTGAAAAAAGAAATTCCAAAGATTTTCTTTACTTCCCTTCGTATTTAAGGGATAAATGGATTTAACTGCACCTAAACAGTTATTCTCTCTCCAAATTACCACATAACTACACTAACGGGAGGACTTCTATCATCAGAACCTTTCTAAGTGGCGGGTCATTAGTGGAACTAGGATTTGAACTTGCAACACCCTGCTTAAATGTTCGTAACCATGACTTTTTGGCTAACACGCAAATCTGATGAAATTAATAAGAATGACAGAAGCGCTAAAGATTTTCAACAAGCTTTAATGAACTGGTAAATGCGTAATATAAGTTAAGGAAGATATCCTGAATTTTCTGATACGTTGACGACTGCACGAAATTTGAAATCACTTGGATTGCTATCATCTTGACATCCAGCTAAATAAATATTTTTTTTAAGTATTAAAATTTACAATCGAAAGTTTCATCGCACAAGTTTTATTTTGAATTATTAGAATTATTCAAGCACAATTTTTGTGTAAAGGGAGTGTGAGTGAATTCTATATTTAATAAATAGTGTGAAATCATTCACATATAAAGATATAAGTTAACAGGTAACAAATCCTATGAAATATTTTCGAATAAAAATATGTAACAAATACGCAATTTATCTTTCCAAAATTTGGCCGCAGCGCTAGTGTTCAGCGCTGAATGAGGGTTAGTTAGCAACACTTCTATAACTAGGGTAAGTAGATGATGGAATACCTGTTTCCCACAAAGAAACTAAAACTATCTTTGGGTTTTTGAGTTGCATGAGTTTAGCCTTACCTTATCCTTTTGATGCATTTAAGGTATCCGACTACCCTAAAACTGTGAATTTTGCCAAAAATTGACAAATTTTTTTATGATTTTATTTTATGGGCCATCTTATTAGCTTTATAAAAATACCAAATTTATCATTTTCCGTTTACTAGAACGAAAACTACAAGTGTTTTAGTAAAAGCAGATGCCATTTCTTTCAGAAATATGTCATACTTTAAAACGCGTTTTACTCGGAATGTGATTTTTTGAAAATAATCCAATGGGGTCAGCGATTGCTAAAAAGGTTTTGAAGGTAACTAACTGAATTTTTTTATGTAAGTTCTGTATAATAGTAGAATTGTTTTAACCTTCAGATTTATCAATCACTGTTTTATTACAAAATGTACAGTCCCTTATGTGAATATAATCACTGTCTTTTTAAGCATTTTCATATAGTAACCGAGATAAAGTGCTCCAGTTTTTGTAAAAAAGAAAATATATCTTATCCTGAAGGTCATTTCAAAATTGAATAATATAGCAATACATAAGATTGAAAAAATTGAAAATTTGTTCATAAACCTTTGGTGCAGAATGGGCCGCGTTTATGCTATTTTTGACAATTTTTACCTATTTTTCACATTTTAATAATAATAATTTATTTTTTTCTTCTTAATTTTAGCATATTTTTCTTAAAATGCACTGAAAAAATCTAAAAATAACAAAAAAATCCACATATCTCCTTTTTTTAAAAAAAAAAAAAACAGTTGTCGCAACTAGTTGGATATCTTAAGGATAACAAAATTGAAGTTAAATTGATTTGAAAAAATACACACACACACACATCAAGATTGAAATAAAAACTATTAACTATGTGAAATTAGATTGAAACACTCTATTTCAAAATTGTATGTTATATGAATTATAGTATTCTAAGATTATAAATCAGCATCACCCACGGTTTGATCAGACACAAGTCGCAGCACAAGTTGTGGAAGATTTGACTTCATTGAAAGAAAAACGAGCAATGGTGAGAATCTGCACCGTACAAAACTCTCTTTGTTCTGAAGGATTGCCTGGGAGAGGCAAAATTTTTCTATACAACATTTTACTCGTCTTCCCTCGTAATCATTGGTTTGTAGCACATTGTTCAACATGACAGCCTCATTATTGATCTGCACCAAGGAGGAAAGGGGGACAATGATTCTTTTTTATTGCGGAAGGTTGAAACCGACAGAAATTATTCATTGGATGGAAACCCAGTATATGTTGACAACTTTTTATTGTGAAGCAAGATCTTCGAATGGATAGAGCGTTTGAAACAGAAAAGAACTTCTGCATGTGACGGTGAAATACTGGGCATTCTATCGTTGTAAACTACTAAGGACAATGTGCAAGTTGTTGAAGGTATATGGATGATAGAGAAGGCTGGTACCCAGGGCAGGTATTACACCTTGCACAAACAAAAGGCGATTCATCGCCTTTATTTCCTCCTTGGTGCAGATCGTTAATAGAACTGCCATATAGAACAGTCTGCTACACTTCAGTTATTATAAAGAAACGCAAGTGACACGTTGAATAGAAGTGTGGCCTAGAACCATCTCATTCAGTGCTGGATACTACCGATGTTGTCACAACTTGGAAAGAGGAATATAAGTACTTTTACGTTTGAACTTTCCCTTGTATTTTAATTTTTCTTTAAAAAAAAAAACGATCGAACAAAAATTATTTTATAGTAACCAAATATTGTAAAAATTTTAAGTAAAATTAAAGCTTTTCTTCCATTAGTCATCTAAAGATATTTATCTGAGATATCCAACCACCACTAGAACGAATGGATTTTTTTTTAGTGGCACAGAAGTAAACCAAAATGCATTTATCAAATGTTGAGTAAATATATATTTTTCCTAATGTAAGGAATCGAATTCCCAAACTCAAACATACCACTTAACATCTAACAGCGTTCCAAAAACTTTGATTTCGTCTCCACTTTCTGTGAGTGGTAAAAGAGCAAAACTGAGAAAAGAAAACTGCTCACATAAAATTCAGATTTAGAGATTCTGCTGAGAGTGAGTCAAGTATTTCAGCATAGAAATATAAGGCTTTATAGGAACTTTTTGCAGTTGTAAAATATATAATGTTTAGGAGATATTTGTGTCCTAACATACAAAAGTAATAAAAAACTAGACAAAGGAATAAACATTACATTAAACTCATAACTTTACATTAATCATAATTTTAAAAGACATCAAACAAGACTCAGAGCAAATATACTACTTATTATATCAAGAAAGCTGCAAATATCTTAGAGAACTGTACAGCTAGATTTAGGGTATAGTCACAGAAATAAATAGAAACACAACTAGAATATTACGCTAACTCAGTGATAAACGTTGTCATTTTATTGATTGTTCATTAACATCGGATTTTGAAACAACACGACAGTTCCTTGCGTAAGATTTCCTAATTTTGAATCTCGGCCAAGTGATGAAAACAATACTTGATTTGGCAACCTTCTTTTCTAAAAAACACCAATGTTAAAACTTTGATCCAAAACAAATTAATCGTGTTGCTGAATAGGGTGACGTTGTGACGGGTTCTATTCCGACTTCTTTTAATAATCTTGGGGGGAAAATTCTCTTTCTAACTGTGACTTTAATTAAAAACCGCCTTCTGTAGAGAGGACTTCATTTTATGTAAATGTAAACTTCTATTTAAGTACTAGGAGAGGAGTAGGAGGGGTTGAAAATTAAGCGGAAAGAATGGTATCAGTGACCGGGGTTGCACTTCGTATTATTAATTGAAGATGGAATGATTAAGATAAAGAGAAGCCATCCCCTTAATGCTGATGATTAAACAAGTTGGTAAAAAGAGCGTTCAAGGGAATTGATAAGCAATTATAGTTATATAATAATATTATTAAGTTTGATTTCTCCTCGGGTTTAGTTATTCGATTGTTTTCTCAATCATTTTCCCATAAGTTATGAAGGCTAAATAAAAGTGGTTAACTTGAGAAATGTCTGTTTCTTACTCAAACATTATCTCACCCATAGTTGAAGGATCACGACAACTCTCTAAATCACCCCCCAGAACAAATTAAACTATCAGTCACTTTGCACAGAGAGTTGTTTCATACTTAAGGTATCTGACTACCCTAAAACTGTGGATTTTGCTAAAAATTGACAAATTTTTCTTATGATTTTATTTTATGAGCCATCTTATTAGCTTTATAAAAGTACCAAGTTTATCATTTTCCGTTTATTAGAAGAAAAAAAACTACAAGTGTTTTAGCAAAAGCAGATGTCATTACTTTAAGCAAGATATCATACTTTAAAACGCAGTTTACTCGAAATGTGATTTTTTTAAAATAATCAAACGGGGTCAGCGATTGCTAAAGAAGTTTTAAACTTAATTAACTGAAATTTTTTCTGTAAGTTCTATATAATAATAGAATTGTTTTAACTTTCAGTTTTATCAATAACTGTTTTATTACAAAATTTACAGTCCCTTATGTGAATTTAGTCACTGTCTTTTTAAGCATTTTCATATAGTAACCGAGATAAAGTGCTCTAGTTTTCATAAAAATTAAAATATCTCTTATCCTGAAGGTGTTTTCAAAAATGAATAATATAGCAACACATTAGGTTGAAAATTTGTTCATAAACCTTTGGTGCAGAATGGGCCAAGTTTATGCTATTTTTTATCATGTTTTACCTATTTTTCCCATTTTAGTAATAATAATCCCTTTTTCTTTTCTTAATTTTAGCACATTTTTCTTAAGATGCACTAAACCAAATTTTAAAATAACAAAAAATCCCCATATCTTCTTTTTTTTTTTAAAAAAAAAGTTGTAGCAACTAGTCGGATACTTTAAGATATTACTTCAGATTTACTTACTTCCGAGAATAATGTGTATTTGAACATTCTCCCTCCTAATACACCGCCAACGCGTAGCTCTGTGAAGTGTGATAGCACTGGGGAACGAATTGCATAACTTTTAATTTACCACTAAGTGGTTAAAGTGAGTATTTGGAGGGAATTTATATCAAGTTACTATCTTCAGAATCCACCTACCCTTAAATAATAGATGATAGCTTAATTTTTTATGCGAAGAATCTCAAATCCAGCTCAAAAATCAATCGACACTCGCAAGACGACACAGTCAGTGTTACAATCAATCTGTAACCATAGATATTACATTGCTAATTATTTTAATAGCTAAAAAGACATTAACAATTATTGAAAAATAGGATTGGTAGTTTTATTTATTGCTATTTAAACTCTAATCAAAGCTACATAAATCCTCTTCAACGACATCTTTAACATTCATTTATGCTAAAATCAAAGATCTGGCATTCATTCAAGATTATTTCTTCATACGTTCTTATATTAATTTAATTAATCAAGGATACAAATCCTAATTATAATTAATTATGAATTTTCTGAAAAATTATTTATTTCGGAATAAATTATTCCACTAAACATGTTCAGATTATAAATGACATTAATTACAAGCACATAGAAATATAAATAAAAGTTTATAAATTTTTAAAAATATCTTAATATGTTGTTTAAAGTTGAGTTTTCTACTCTCCAACATAATTTTTTTAAAAAAATATATGAATTATTTTATTTACAGGCTCACTTTATAAGAATAAAGAAGAGAGTAATAATCGAAGCTATGTACAAAGAAGACATGAATTTTCTTTTCTTTAATGACGATCTAAGGGCATTGCACTGACATTTAAAAATCTGAAACAATATTCAAATAAGATATGCATTATTCAAGAAGAAATGAAACTTGGAACATTTATTAATATTTTCCTGGATTGCATTTGCCATCGAAATTCTAAAAAAAAGTGTTTTTCATGGAAGGAGGAGAGTAGAAATGAAAGCTAATGTTTCTTTAAGTAGATGAAATAACACTTTTATGTTAAAATCTTAGTAAGAAAAATATTTATGAAACAAAAATGAACAAAAAAGAGACTAGTTCAGATTCAGATGCAAGTATTAATGATAGAAAATTTTTTTATTAGAACAGCATTGATTGGAAAATTTAAAAAGAGTGAAAAAAAATTACATATTTCTTTTACTAGGAATGTGGGAAAATTAAAATGTTCTTTGTGAGGCAAATTTTTTGAATATTTGAAATCAGTATGTCGCACTTAAATCAATTAAACCATAACAGAAGTACTCTACAAAATTAAATTTTATTCATCTATTCTGTATCTTTTTTATTTAAGTGTTAATGGGTGAACTGCTGATTAAAACATACGTGATTTGCCACCTCCCAGTGCCCCCGTTCACCGCATATGCAGTGTAGTAGAGATGAGGCTAGGGTGAGAGGCACAAATAAGGGATAAAATTTCTCTGAAATGAGTACAGCTTTTGCAAACACTGTAATTTGATTACATTCCAAACTCTTCGGAATAGTTTTATTGATAGCTACGCAAAGAAAAGAGAATCGTATTTCGGAAGGATGGATATATCCATCCGGGGCACATAATGTGAGACGGATGTGTACGATAACAGAACTTACAAGTTATGATTAACTCTAAGCTAGAAATGTAACTATATATTTTGCTATTTGACTTTATGACTTATAATCCAACTCATAAAATAAATAACTTCCATTTTTTAGAAGACATTTTTATTCCATTAAATAGCAAAATTAATTTAATATGTATTAATCACTATGATGTATACCCCCCCCCTTGGCATATTATCAATACCTTTATCGTAAAAAGTGTGTCTTTGACTGGAAAAAATTTTGAAATGTCTGACTTGCTCTTCAGAATTAAACATTTTTTAATCCAAAAATTTACGTAAAGAACAGAAAATGAAGTAGTCTGTAAATCTGCACAAGGTCCTGGAAGTTAGGTGATTATGGGAAAACAGGTTGATACGTTCTATCGCAACAATGCCAACGTTCAAGCAAATTCACCAAGTGGGCAAACCCAACGAAAGCTTGTCAGAAGAATACCTAAACAATTACGCATTGTGTGAAATAAAAACTTATTTGTCTAGGTAATTCACACATAGTGGGTTGTTCCTAAAAATAGAATCTACCTTGCTACAACAGAAGTGATTTGTAACTCGAATTCAGGGACTTATGCTGTCGTTGAAACACTATTTGTATTTTTAATAATTTGTAATCAATGTAACTTATTTAAAACACAATTGTGTTTTAAATAAGTTACATTGATAACAAATATTCAATATTCACTGGATATTTCACAAAGACATTCAATATTCACTGAATTTAAGCTGTATATAATGCATTGCCTACTTTAGATTTTTAATTAAATTAATTTAACCAATCACTTTTCCTTCATTAATACAGTGCTTCGCATACTTTCAATATTTTCGTTAAATCGTTATTTCTATCGTCGCCCCCCTCTACATGATTTTAACCTGTTAAGTACCACCTAGGTATATAGCCGTCTTGCACAGCTAAAGCGTTAATTTCCCTGGACGTATATATATATACGCATTTCCGAAGTAGATCTTTTCTGTATGTTGCTACAAATAAATTTATCCCGAACGCTTTGGAATTCAATAAAAGAACATTGACAGTGTTTGCGAAGGATTTACTTATTTCAGGGGATATGATTATTTATTCCTTTTCTCCCTCCCCCAAGACATCCCATACGTGCGGCGCCCACGTGGAAAACGGTGACATTGGAGAACGAATCACGTAACTTTTAATAGGCAGTTAAAGGGATTAATTATAAACCGTACAAATTATCAAGATCAGTGTTAATTTTTGTTTTCTTATTTTATATATGACAAGTCCTCGCGTGGTCACTAGCAATTATTAAACTTGTTCGCAACTTAGTATTTTTAAATTATCTGTAAAATACATTGTGTGTAGTGTTAATGTATTACATCAGAAATGAGTGGCTGATTTTTATTATGTTAGGATATATTTTGTTTGTTTATATTCAGCAAATTAATATATTTTTTTTAAATTTGTTACCGATTTTGTAATATTCTTGCTCCCCCTCGTACTATTATTACGCATCCATAGGACGCGTAATTTTTACGCCCCACAGTTTAAGAAGCGCTACATTAATATCTTCGATATACCAATATGGTTGATAAAATTATTACGGACTCTCGACTTATAGTTTTTGGATTGAATTTAAAAATATTTCTCAAAACATCTGATGAGCCTAAAGCTATTCAAAGAACTTCAATAAATGACATATTCAGAATGTTTCTGTCAATAAAATACATGTAAGTCTTGGTACCAAATTTTATTTCGATGCCTTTGCTTAATGAGGTATATTATTATTCATATGGAGTAGAATGCCATAATATGAAATGGCTTTCCCTTCAATAAGCACCAGAAACCTGTAAAGCATAAAATTCTTCGCTTTCAATAGTATCATGCTTCATTTCTCACAGAAGAACATCTTTCCTGGAGAAGTAAAATAAATAATGTATTTTCACAGTCTTTTGAGATTTCCTCTCTCCATGTAAGCATTACTGTGCATCAAAATAGAAAATCTATATTCAGTTCATGTAGAAATTTGCGTTTGTATGAATGTGCAAAGGAAAGATTCAAAATGACTTTTAATTCTGAGAACTTATTATATATATAGTATCATAAAATGAAAAAATATGTATAGTATATGATATAATGATAATACTAAATTATACCACTAACAAAGCTAGCAGATACAAACCAGATTTCAAGAAACATAACTATAAAAAATGATGGAAAAGTATGTTGTACAAGAATTAAATAAGCGTATGTATAGCAGGAAACATAGTTAGAACTTTAAAATGAAAGAAACCAGAAGTCATTGAATAAAATGGAGACCTATTATGATTTCTAAGGCTGTTGCTGAATTAGGATCAGCAAAATTAGGGTTAAATATATTTTACGGATCCAACCTTACCCGTACAGCAAAAATTATCGACAAAATAGCAAAACACAACCATATTGAAAAGTTAGGCCTATAACCAACCAAGTGTAATTTGCAACGGACAGAAAAATAAAATTAACATAAAAAATTAGTATAAGATATGAAAGGAAATGTTTCGTAAAAAGATGAAAATAATATATATATATTTCTATGTATATATATGTAACATCTAGTGATAGTAATATTTTAAATGACAATATAAATAGATAAAATTATTATGTTCTAAGAAAAGCCATATTCAAAAATATTTAATTTTTTTATTATGATAGAACCAGAAGGAAACAAGAGTAAATGTTTCAATTCTAAGAATATTCCTCTTATAATTAATACGGCCGGATATAAGGCGTTGTTATTTTGAGGCTGGCCTTGGACGCCAAAGTTTGCGGGTAAGACCCCGATCAGTGGATTTTCCTGTTGAAAAAAATCTACAGCATTCATGTTGAATTATAATGCAGCATGTTAAGGATCACTAGAGTGTCTGTTTGGTTTGGGTGTTCTCGGCAAAATTGAATTTCCTAGCACAGTTTAGCATCGTCAGAGCTCAAATGCCTTCTGGGGAGGAAAATTTCCATCAAAATTACATTGGGGCAAATCATATCCACCTATATGGTGTCACTCTCAAAAGTTATACTAACTCCCAAGGAATATACTGGTTCTATAAGGATAATTACCTATCGGCACCCCCATTAAAAAGAAAATAATTCAGAGTTTGAATAGAGAATCTAATTAAATTTTTAAAAAAAAATCTTGATTGTTTTACTTTGACGCACATATACCAACTATAGTCACACCGTACACCAGGGATAGGCAAACGTTTTCGGTTGTGGGCCAAATATCGAGGAAAAAATTTCGCGGGCCAAGATAAATTTTTCTAAAATTTTAGAAACATTATACACGTAGTACAATTTCAATATGTTAATGAGAATAATGAAATTATGATTTCATGGTTAATGTTCCTTGTATTGAAGTTTGAATTGAGATGTGCTGATTCCAAGGAACGTGGCCAAATGCTCATCTGTCTGTCTACTTTTAAAATAATTTTTTCTAAGCTTTATAATTGAAAAAAAAACTTGTTCACATATATAAGATGAAGCAAACGTAGCACTGATGTTTGGGCATGAGATATTAAATTTGGGAATCTTACTTTTGATAATGGTTTGTAAAACTCTAATTTTAACATATTTAGAAATAATTGCTTGAGATGATTATTAAATTACAACTTAATTAACTCAAGCTGCGCATCTAACCTCACTGCTTCCTAATTTACGATGAAAGACATTGTAAAAATATTCAATTCTGTTTGAATGACACTGAAATCTCGAACTCAAAATGCAGTTTATTCAAACCCTCTCCATAATTCTTAAGCTTCTCTACATTTACTAAGGGTATTGAATTTAACCTCAAGAAATTAGACTAGTCGTTCATAGCTTAAGAAAAGCTAAGTTTAAAAGCTTTGAGATGGGCCCAGATATCGTCCATAAATTGATATTTAGCTTGCATCGTGATAGTCAAGTTGCTCATATGACAAATGCAAAGTCCGAAAAAGCCATTCTATGTCTTTTAACATTTCGTACTCCACTTGGAAACACATCCTGCACTAAGATACATTCTTTTCATGTAATTTTCTCAAAACGCCACAGTGTTTGTAAAGATATAGTGCCTTCGCTGCAAGGGGGTACTCTAAATAGCCGTCAAGCAGCTAGTCCTCTTGTGTGGTTAGTGCAAAAGGAAGAAAAGTGGGAGGCCCCTGATGACCCTCAAGATGTTCTCCCTCAAAATTAGGGTGAAACCGAATCAAATCTAGCTGCCACCTGTATGGTGCTAAAAAAACCGATAAAGACAGGTGTGCATCTAACTCTTTGCCATGATAAATTTCGAGGACTTAGGTCTGGCACTGCCGATCAGGTGTCATTAACAACATTATTTGTATTTCAAAAAGGATCTAAAGGATAAACAGTTTTGAATGCAGATAATAAAAAAAGGAAATATGAAATCTTCGAGTGATACTTCTTAACACTATTTTAAATATATTGTTTTTGAAAATAATACAAGTGCAAATATTTTTGCAGCAACACAATTGTTGTTTTTCATTCATTATCATAGTCAGCCATGTAAATTTTAACCCGATGTGGTTAACCCGTGGTCACTCGCGCCTGTTTTTGTACCGTCGTTACTCGCGGGGTGTAGAGAACACTCCAAACTTTTAACACGTTTATTTAAATATGAAAAAAAAATTAAGTCAATAATGATGCACATTTGTAAAATACAAGATGTTTTCTGTATGATACAAATAAAAATGTTAAATTTATTTTATACGAATTGGACTAACATTATTTTTAAAAAAACCTACAAAATTTTCATTTTAAAATACATAATTTTATATTTTTTGTAAACCACGAGAAAAACGTTAAAACCAGTAATAAACTTACTTCGTAATTAATGTTAAGGATAGTAGAAATTAAAAAACAAATTTAATCATTTTCCAAACATGTAGAGCAGACTATAAACATAACTCAATTGCTCGCGGAAAGTTCTCAGTACCCCAGATAAATTTTTGAAGGTCGTTACGTTCCAATCGTCCAAGCTAGAATGATTGCATCATCCCTGAAGGTTCAATGACCTAAAATGAACAGCTACTGAAAAAATCGCTACTTTTCTTGTCGCTGGGGTGTACAGAACACCCCGCGTGAATGATCGCGGTTTAAACATTTATAAAATTGAATTTATTGTATATATATATATGCTTCACTTTCAAGAAGTTACATCGTTTACTGTCACTCGTTCTTAGTATTGTTTTGTATTGATATATACGTGGAGTATATAGTGTGTTATTTGGCATATTTTCCCAGTCAACTGTGGCACCACATTTGAGAACGCGCAACTATGTGTGTCACGGAAGTCGAGCGATGACGAGTTACTCGTCAATCACTGAGTAAAAGTCGCTGTCAAAATATTGGATTAAAAAACAGTTATTTTATAAAATACCCGAAATTGTTTTCAGGGGGGGGGTGAGGGTATTTAATTAAATAAAAAGCTTTATTTTATACAATTCCCGGTTTTATTAATAATCATTTTGCACCCGAGGGAGATTATGTTGGGGGGTAATTTGTAATTTAACTTGGTCGCAGGTTCATAAGGCTGACAGTCCTTCAAACCGTAAGACTTTATGGATATGTATGGATTTTAAAAACTCAAAATTTTGGACAGAAATACATAAGCATACACTAATTTATTTTTATATACTTCCTTTTTTACTACCACGAGTAGATGCTGTAATGTTGATTACACTCCTCTTGCTAGAAAACACATCCTGACCTTCCCTACCCGAATAAAATAACTGTTCTTTAAGCAGCATGACATTGGGCCATTTTCCGAATGTCAGCACATGGTTGTTGTTTACACCATCTCCATAAAGCCAAATATCTCCAAAAAATCCAGAAATAAAATAGAACTTTCTTAAAATCTTGTCATATGTAAAACTCAAATAATTCAGAATATGACTGGGAGAGGCTTGATCAGCCTTGAACCTATAACACTCTGGAAAGACTTTCCGGCCCTGTTGAAAAGTTCAAAACTGGATGTGGCCTCTAAAAAATCGTGACAGAGCCATCTGCTGATCCCTAGGAATATTAAGCTGGTGACACCAACGAAGTTTTTTCCCCAAAATACCAAGGGTGAGCAGGGGTATGCTCTGAAATGCATTCAATTCTATCCTTTTAACAGAGGAGAGTTCTACAAAAGTTAGAGAATTGGTTTTAGAACATGATTGTACCACCAAATCGTTAGAATTTACACCCCTCGATACCTAGGTAACTTCTGGCCAACGGTTATCAGTGCGTTCAGTGATTTGTCGGCATCACGCATTTGTCCCATGGATGAACATTCCTGAAAAAACCTTTTTTCAAGCAAATTTCCAAATTATGCAAATTACTAACATCTAAAAAAAATATTATAGCACATAAATAAATTCGTTATGCGTAGTTATGCGCTGTTTCATCTGCATGCGGAGACGCATGTGAGTTAATTTTAATTTTTTAAAATTCTTTTTCATTTCAATCCAAAAAAAAATTTCGAAATATCTTGACATTCGAGAATATGTTTTGTTATTCTCAAATATTACAATTTAAATAGCCAATGGTCACTATTTTTACCCGTGACGAGTAGTCAATCACAGTTAACTGGGAAGAATTATCGAATCTAAATATGTCTGATATAGAGATTTATTATTTTTTAAATGATATAAATGTTTTTCATACGAAAACGTTTATGTAATACTTAACTTTGATAAAGAGTATATTATGTTAGTAAATTTGTAAAAAAATTTTAGTAATTGTTAATTTTATTAAATCGGAATTGTATTTTTCTCGCAAAACGTGCAATATTCTATTAATATTGAAATTTATGTACAATTTAATGTGTTTATATGTGTGTTAAAAAGATTCCAGCCAATAGTTACACCAAGATTAAATACTGATAAGCCGAGTGTCTGAGTGCTTTCACGCCACAGGTCCAGTGTTTAAACCCTGGGTTCGGCAAGGTAGACACAACCATTAAACCCTTCAGTGGGTCGATAAATGAATATCAAGCTTGCATGGAAACTAAATACTGGGGGTTTCAGATCAGACTGATCACCTGAACTGTACCTCATTGCCCAAGGTCAAGTAAACTGAGATGGACAAAGTAAGCCTTGTTCCTCTTGAAATGTTGCACCACTGAGTTTAGATTATTAAATACTTAATGCGAAAGCCTATAGATATTGTAACAAATTTTGTATAAAATAGTGTAAATAATCTGTATTTGGATGTGTAAAGCATTTATTACTCTGTTATATTTAATTTATTAAAATTGTAGCATTCGCAAACAATGCCATCCCTTACATTATAATGGCGATTCAATGAGAACTTGGCGACATTTTGGTGACAGAGTCAATGCATCATTTTTGGCGATCAATTTGATGACTTGGAGACCATTTTGGCTACCATTTTTGGTCAGTTCAGGACCTTATGGATCAATCTATAAATTAGTTGAGAAATGCTCTAATTTCGCGATATATGAAGCAATCGGATATTTCTCGAAAGATCCGCGAGGACTATAAATAGAGAGATACTCGCCGAAACGATTCAGTTTGGTTTTGACTAGCGATTAATTAGTATTGCTTTGCCTAGCAATCAGTAGATTTGCCTTGATCGAGATTACCGATTAGCTCGGCTATTTAATTGGATGAGTGGTGATTGTGAATAATCTTTTACGTACGTATATTTTAGACGCTGATAATTGTGTCTGAGTGCTGTTGAAGATGAGAATTCTTTCTGATATTTATTCTGCGAATTATGCTGCGAAATGCTTTATTTCAAGGATTGGCTTTCGACAATAAATTCTATTCACTCTTACAGAACTGTGTCGTGCTTTGCGTCTAATCTGCATAACATCCTCGAACTCCGATCAACGTAACAATATACAGTCGACTCTCGATAATTCAAACTTTCGAGAAAATGAACCTCTTGATAATTTGAAGTATATGCTCAGTCCCTAGAAAAACTCTTGATATTTCGAACTAAAATAATGCATTTGGGTACCCTCAATAATTCGAAGTAAAATCTGGGGCTGGACAGACTATAACACGCAATTATTCGAAGTTATCTTATAAAACTCTCGATCACTCACTATTATGTACAGTCCTGTAGCAAACAGGTTCGAGCTTGCCAGTTCTGTGTTGTATTGTCTCTACGTGTCTCCCCTGTAACATAGTTCATTTAATGATCATCTGCTTGCTACTCCTTCTTAGTGTTTTCCAGTTCATTTTTACGGTGATTAAGGGGAATCTGTGGGCATATGGGCTGCAAAGCAGCCCTCCATCCCACATCTGGATTTCTGCGATGTGGAAGATGGCGAAAGTGGGTTTTTTTTCCGTCTGCGAGATACGTCTTGGCGGTTGGTTGAGAAGACTAGTCCGGTAGGCATGCCTATGGTGATGGAAGTTCTCTTGAATTTCTTGCTGAGAAAGTTGCATGGGAGAGAGCTGAGAGGCTGCTCTCTGGTTGGATGCTGGGTAAGGGGGGTGAGGAAAATGACTCCAATTGGCTGTCATAAGGTCTCAAAAAATTAGAATCGCGAAAGTGGGAGGAGCTTGTCCAGTTTGCCTTTTAAATTTAGGAGTGAAATAAAAAGTTAAAAGTTAAACGAATTAAAGTTAAAAATAAAATTACTGAACTGAAATAAGTTTAGAATTTAGAAATTGTGCAATAAAAACTTTTATTGCGTGAAACTGAGATGCTATGGAGGATTGTATGAATCTAGGAGAATTCTCCTAGGCCTTTTAGTTTTTTCATGAGCATCATAAGAATTTAAATTAATCATATTGCTTTCCAGTTCATCAGGCAAAAATGCACTTTTATTGCTTTCTTTTTTCAAGTGGACAATAGACCAACCGCACCTGTCGTCAGCTGTCCATTTTTTCCCTTTAACACGTGACCTTGCTACACATGTGTTCAGAAAGGATGGTCCGCTATTGTGAAGAACAGATCTGCGTAGGATTGTGTATGAATGTATTGAATATATTATTTTAATACCTGATTTTTAACTTCTGCAAAATATTTATACTGTTTAATATGTACTTTTTAAAAATACTTTTAAATAATTTCATACAAATGTACAATTATTGTTTTATTACATAGTTTCAAATTTAAATGTGTTAGAAAATTTTTTTCTTTGTGTATTTGTTTTGCGAATTTTTTCTCTCTACCCTCTTGATAATTCGAACTCTTGATATTTCGAAGTTTTTTATTGGCCCCTCCAACTTTGAATGATCGAGAGTTGACTGTAATACACTAATGTATTTTCTACTGTACTCAGGATAAAATCTGACTTATCCTGAATTTTTTTCAGATATTTCAACTCAAAAACGTCTTTATTCTATTCATATTTTTATAGAATAGTTTTGATATAGCCTTAACCAAACATCTGAAGCTATATTTTCAAAACACTAGAAATTATATTTCTCTTGAAAAATATTTCACTAAGGCTAATCGAATATTCTTAATTATACATGGAAACAATGAATACCTGATCACTGACTGTCTTTACGTAAAGCTTTGTTATCAGACCAGCTAACTTCCATAGCTAAAATATAAAACACATCTTCCCATAATGTGGCGTGTATTCAGTGGACTAGCCGCGTGCTCTTCTATATTCTTGTGATTATTCGCCGCTTTCGAAGACACATCGATTGGTTAGTATAATTAATGCTCGCAGGAAACAGATCTGAAGGGAGATTTACAAATTACATCAGTCCACAGTCTAAGGGGGAGGGGTCATGTTTCTACATCCCTTAAGTACCCTAGGGATTAGATTAATTATCAAGTATTAAGTGAAATAAAGGGAATTAGTTAGTGTTATACGGTATGTCGCGAATAGTGTGGAAATATTATTTGAATCCTAAAAATTGTCCAATTTTTTAGAAAGTTGATAAAACTAATTTTTTAAGCTTTATTCACTTCAATAGAAGACAATTATTTGAAAATCAATACGAACTACTTAAAATAAAATGTTTTTCTATTGAAGATAAAAATATAATTATAAATACAAACATTTTAAGGATTTATTTTTTAAAAAGTTAATGTAACAAAAATTAATTCATTCCGTTTTGATTTGAAATCATTTGAAAATCAGTCTTAAAGAACGATAAAAACGGTTTAGCAAAATATTAACTCTAATGTTACAAAACATGCTTTCAGAGAAAACAATAAAATAATTTCTTAAATCGTTAAATTGTAAACACATACAAATTCATAAAGCACATTGTCTGAGCAGTCAGTTAATGTTTTTTCAACAAAAGCTTCATTATATGATCTAAATTCTTAAGGTATACGAAGCATAGCTTTGAAATGCGATATTAATACGCAATCAATCAATCAAATTTATGAGAATCAAATTATCAAATATGAAAAAATTAAGTTGTACAGAAATACATTTCGATGAAGCATCATAGCGAATGTTACCAAATTACAGGATACTATTTTAAAAGTGGTATAATAAACTTATATAACTCAGTGGCGCAACAGCCCATGCAGACCAAGGCTTACTATGCCCATCTTATTATACGTAATCTTGGAGGCCGAGGTGTATGAGCAGATGTTCTAGTCAAGTAATCAGCCTAACGTTTAACCCTCCAGTGCTTAGTTCCCAAGCAAGCCTGGTACTCATTTATCAACCCACTGAAGCCGCGAAAGGCTGAGTGGACCTTGCCCAGCCAGGGATTTGAACCCTGCACCTGTTACGGGGAAGCGCGAAATGCTACCACTCAACCACATTTGGCTTCAAGTGTTATAAAAAAACACTTGTGAGACTTCCATTTACTGTAGAGACTCATTAAAGTTTAAGAAAATGAATGTGGGATGTATAAATATTCAGAATTCCTATTTTTCATTTAAAAAACATTTTCACACAAGAGGAAATAATTATGAAACTAATGAAAAATCCAGAAATACTCATAGTTCTTTACGTGGCAAATATTACAGAGAGATAATTTTAATGGTTATATTGTGTTTTTGTCAAAACAATTTTCAAATGTAATTAGTTATAAGAAAATAATAACGTCCCAAACCATTTGACATTGGTTTGGGTGAGTGAGTGAGTTAGTAAATATTAACGTCACAATGTTTAGCTATTCGAGGTTTTTCGTGACGAACCTTGTAATGTTGCACCATGATCAAGTGAAGAAGACGACACTTAGCTGGCACCCTCATCTCCTAACTACCACACCAACGGGAGAACGTTTGAGCTCTCGACAGATTTCACGTGCATCACTCTCCTAAGCGACAGGTCTTCAGTGGTACTAAGCTCGAAGTCATGACATGCTGACCACGAGTTCGTTGCCTTGACCACTAGGCTACCACAGCCACAACACTTTTTTGGACATTATGTGTTGAGAACAACACTCAATACGATATAGGAAAGCTTAGATCCCCTTTGTTCTCAACGTTGACACTTTTCTTAAAAAAATTTTTTTATAAATTAAAACGAAAACATTTCAGTCAAGTAAGTTGAAGCATCGAATGAAATTCACAATTATGTATATAAGCTTATCAATTATAAAATAATTATATTTTAAATTTATTTCAAATCTACTTTTAAACACACATTCTCATACTTTTGTATACTTTGAAAAAGAAATATATTGTTACTTAGATAGGGGTACGTGGATATTATGCTTTCAGTCTCAAACAGCACAAAAGTTTCTTAAGAAGGATGGAATTTATTTTGAATAAACATTCCGTGAAGTACAGGATACAATATTAAAATTCGCAAAATAAATTTCAAGAATGTCTATACACCTTCTACTCTGCTCAGACATAATTATATCAGTGTCTAAAAATTCAAATACATAAGGATAAAAATTTAAAAAAAACAAGCACTCGCTTAATCGTAGGAACTGAAGTTTTCAACATATTAGGTAATAATGACTCCGTTTCGGCGAGGGACTCCTATTGATAGGCTGAATGGATCTTTCTCGAAAGTTCCGTCTACGTCAAAAATTGTGATATTAATATATATCTCTAATAATTTCCAGAAGCATCCATATGATTGCCAATTAAAAAAAATGATCACCAAGAATATTGCCAACTTAACCCTATCACCATGTCGTGTTAATGCTTTGAAAAAAATAAAGCAATTTTTTTGTCCCTTTGATAGATTATTAGTGTCCATCCAGAAACGGTTCAAAGTTTCATTTTTTCTCTTGTGTGTTTGTCACTATCTTCATTTAAACGCATAACACATTACTTTTCTCCCATCAATACATTAAGTTAAGAACAAGTTATTTTTAGAACGTAATCTTGTGGTTTTTGCTATAGCCTAACCAAATAATAATTATTTCTATGGCATGCTGTTTTTTCCTATTTGCTTCTTTTTGTTTATATAATCTTAAACGTCTTTTTTCTTTTAGCGCATGATCTCTCTCCTATTCTCTGCGTGAGACAATTTTTTTAAACATTTTCTAAGCCGAATGTGTCTTTAAGCTTCTTTCTTTTCTTTTTTACTCAGTTTTGTGCACATTGAACAATGCTTGATGCCTAGTCAATATTGCTCATAAATTTCAGGCAAAGAAGAATGGAATGTTAAGGAAGGAGAAAAGAGCCCGAATCCTGATAGACAGGTTAAATAGCCTCAAAAAAAAAGTAAGATAATGGATAGATTGCGTGCAGCTTAGCGTATCATCAAATGTATTTTTTTTTACTTCAGTCCGTGTTAGAAATTTAATCAAAGTAAATAATATTGACAAGCGAAAATAAGTAATTTTTTTAATGTATCTAATCACAGATAAAAAAAAATGTATTAATGTGGAACATTCTGTGGACAATCTTTGCAGTATATTTTGATATAAGGAACCTACTACAGTAGAACGTCGTTTATCCGAATCAATTGGGACCGGACGCCGTTCAGATACGCGATTGTTCGGATAACCGAAAACCGAATGCGATCCATACAGTATATGAAACCGGGCACCATACGAATATTGAAAATCATCACATGCGGGAAACGTACTTGAAGAAAAGGCAAAATAGGTGCAAAATGTCGAACAACCTTTATTGTGGAAAATAATCACTTATTTTTTGCTGTACCTTTGTACACCCTCATTTTTTCGCTAGAAGGTCTCTAATTCTCTTCAGCAGCAGTAGTTGAGTAGGACAGCACTCTGATTGTTGTTCGTGCCACTCTATAGCTGTTTCTAACGCCGCAAACGCGTGAGCATTTGATTAACCCTTGCTGCTTTCGTTGTTGTTGTCCTCGTCTTCATCTGTTTCATCATCGACAAGGTCGGATTCTTCTTGAAGAAGAAGTCACAATCTTGTCATTATTTAGCATTTAAAATCCACAGTCTTCAGCATCGCATGCCATCCAGGTTTCTACATCAACAAAACTCAACAAAAGAGCACGTATGCACCCCCTCACTTGGAAACAAACTGACTTAATATTCGGCGCAGATGTTTACCAAATCACACAACTGAAATTCTCCAAAAATCCCTGACCTTGGGGTTTCCCGTCACTTTTGGCCTCACACGAAGCAACTGTTGAGCATTGCACTGTTCGAAAACGTATCTGGACTTTGGTTTGGATATTTAACATTCCGGATAATAAACGTTCGGATAAATGACGTTCTACTGTATTTAGATGAATTACTTTTTTAATGTAATTTTATAAAACTTTCTATATAAATTACATACACAGTGTTTCCGATTTCAACAGACAAAATCAGAGAGATGATAGTAGTCACGATTTGGACGACACGTCTCCATAGAACACAAAGTCGCAAACCAAATTTAGTCGGAGTAATTTACAAAAGCAGTTTCCATAGGTGTGATGTCGAGTGAAGTAAAAGGACCAATCACATTTAAGAAATACAATTATTAGACGTATAGCATGTTTACAATGCGAACAAAGAATCTCAGCTCTACATCAGAACTGCAACGACAAGTGATTGTCACAGGAATTGTTCGAAGTGGCGGCCACGTAGTTCCCACTACAGCAGTGCTTCTCAAGCTTTCAATATTTGCGACCCATTATTAAATCATAATTTTTCATCGCACCCCCCTTCCTTACAATAAGAATACATAGAATTGAATAATATTATACTTTGACGCTAAAGATACAATACGACTTAAACCTCTTACCACCGGCGTATATAACCGTCTCGCTCAGCCAAAGCGTTAATTGTCCTTGACGTATATATACGTCTTTCCAAAATACGATCGTTTCTGTGCACTGCTATCCATAAAATTATTTCGAAGACCTTGGAACGCATAAAAAGACCTTGACAGTGTTTGTGTAAGACTTACTTATTTCAGAGGATTTGCTTATTTATTTCTCCCCCCCCCTTAATACATCCCATACACGTGCCTGTGTGGAAAACAAATTGCGTAACTTTTTATCTGCAGTTAAGATATTAATTATGAACCATATAAATTACTAAGTAAACTTGCTTTTATGGTATTCTTTAAATTAAGTATGAAATACACTGCGCAGTACTGATACATTTACAAGTTTATTATTTCAGTGTAAATGTGTATTTTATTTTTCATTATGTCAGAATGTATTTTGATTGTATACTTTCAGGATATTAATAATTATTTTGTTTACGACTTTTCAATATGCTCGCGCCTTCCTCGTTGAGTTATCACGCCCCCTCTCCAAAAGGGCCGCGCCCCACAGTTTGAAAAACACTGCACTACAGTCAACACCGACGTATGAAGGACTTTCGGGCAGGTTCAAACAAATGCGGGGTGCTAGCGATGTCATATGAAGCGACGACGATCCTTGCAATGAGATCCTCCATTTTGACTATCAGGGACCCTGATACACAAACCATTTCAGGTGGCCCTAGAAGAAGAAATCCTAGGGATTGAGGTCCGGGAGCATAGAATTCAAGCAAAAGGTCCGCAGAGACCTATAAACTTCCAGGGATATGTAACCTGGAGGCGGTTACGCACCATGATCGAAAAGATTGATTAGGCCCCATCGTGTACCGTGCATAAACTGCTATTATTATCGCGATTTTCACCGACTAAACTTGACTTGTGACCCCATGTTCTATGCTGATTTGTCATAACCATTCTGTGTCCTATTACCCCACTGAATTTGTCTGTCGATTTAGGCAATACCCTGTATAAGTAGTAAAAAAGTGACTCACGCACTCATTAATCACAAAAGCTTTGAAACTATTAGACCAACAGATGAAATCTGGCAGATTTTCTTTAAAAAAAATTTGTTGGGTAGAGATTTGCTAAAAACGGGTTTCTCGAAAATCGGCTGTTGGGAATTGGTTTTTGTGAGATCATAACAGGCGAAGAAATTCCCTGTTTTGAACTATTGGACCTACACAAAATATAAATTTGTTTGGCATAGTTTTTGTTTTTGAGAAGTGTTGCATGAAGAAAGAATTAAGAAGAACGAATCGGCTCCAAAAGAGGGGTGGTGTTGCAGGGACGTAATAAGCAAATAACCATTTCTGAACTATTAGAATATAAAATTGTTATTTGACAAGCCTATATTTCTCTTGTTGAGTAGAGACTGAGTAGTAGATCTCGAAAATTGACTTCCAAATTGGTAGCAGGGGTGTAAAACATTATGTCTATCTCTCACATTTTGGTCCATTTGGAGAGAAACACCACACTCATTACCAGATCTTCAGAATTGTTGCATCTATAGATCTAAAATTTGGCTACCATATTTTTTTTAGTGCTGTAGATACCACTAAGAAGAAGTTTTTTGGAAGTCGTCTCTCACAGAGAAAGATACTCTTTGATATGTAGTGCATTTGAAAAACAGGGTGTCTCAGGATCATTTCGACAAACTTTGTGGAGAGGTAGGGAACTTCACAAGGTTTCAGATTTGAATAGCACCCCATAGTCAGAAATGCCTTTGACTCACAATTTGTGTGAATATGGATCATTATTAGGCAGTAGGCACAGCGAGGGCATGTCATGAGTGAATCGAACTCCCAACATGTTTCTCTGATTCCTTCGAACGGTATTCAACACAGTTTGTCTCATGCATGGAACAAAATGGGCTGGATACCGGGGCCCGTTGGAATGCGTGACTCATCTCTGTTTATTATGCAAACACAGTTTGTCCCATGCATGGAACAAAATGTGTTGGATACCGTGGCCCGTTGGAATGCATGACTCACCTTCACTCTGTTTATTATGTCAACATAGTTTGTCCCATGCATGGAACAGAATGGGCTGGATACCGTGACCCGTTGAAATGCGTGACAAACCCTCACGTTGTTTATTATGCCAGCACAGTTTTTCCCATGCATGGGACAAAATGTGCTGGATACCGTGACTCATTGTAATGCGTGTCTCACAAATTGTAATGCAAATTAGCAAGCAACCGGTGGTCCGATGCATCTCTCTGTGGGTGTCTTTCGCGATACAATCCTTTAGCTGCTCATACATTTCATTCTGCCAATCCTTAATCAGGTTCATATCTGCCAGCTATGTGTATGCAAAACATTCGTTCTATAGCCCTCTTTGAGCATTGACAGCTCAAATGACTGCAGTAATAGAGGTATGTTTCCTTAAATATTCTTGTGATGTTCTCTACCTTTCCTTAAATTTGTCCCAATGATCCTGGAACACTCTTAATATATTTGATATATATTTGATTCGTAAAAGATGATATTGATATATTGAATGGCAAATGAATTTGCTTAATACCGGATTATAAACCTTTATTTGTTTTACTTCCCTACTTATATGCTAAATAGTTTTTTCTTTAAAGTTAGATTCCCAGTTTACTTAAACCCATTAAAATATCAGAAATTTTAAAATCATTATTTTTTAACCATAAATTCATACATCCGTAGAGACGCCATTTTTTTATAATTAAGTTATGATGCAGATAGCAATTTTTTTTCGCATTTACCAAAACAATGTTTTTATAAATTCAGAAAGGTATGTAATTTTTATTTCGAATATTTATTAGAATAAATTATTCAATAAATAATAAAGTGAAGGTTGAATAATAAACACTTTAATTGCTTTTAATAATATCATAATTTATACTTTTTTACATTGAGAAGCTTATACTTTAGGGAAAAGCTAAAATTTAAATATTTTTTGATAGATATTATAAGATAGTAACTAATTAAACGTTAAAAATTCCTTGCATAATTTTGAACATTGTTTTTCTATTTTCGCAAATTGAATTTTCTTATGAATATTCATCGAGAAAATAACGATCACTGTATTTGAAATCACTCTAAGGTGAATTGTTTCCTCGATATATTTTTTACTCAACAAAAAAGAAAATTTACGATAAAAGTTAAGAAAAGTTTGAAGACAAAAAAGTTAAAATCTATGATTAAGAATAGCTCGTTTGATAGGATATAAATATACATTTTGCTTTTATATCGAATAAATAAGAACTTGCGGTTTTCTATATAGGACGTTGCCAAATTCGACCGACAGATTCGGAGGGGTGATAGTTGATAGCATGGGAGCGACGAATCAACATAGAGCATAGGGCCCTAAACCACATTTTGTCGGAGTATATATAATTCACAAAATAATTATGAAGGACGTGTTGCTGAATGGAATGAATTTGGGCAATAAGAGAAATAACTTTTTTAGACATAAATCATGTTTGCAATACGAACAGCTGGATGCCAGAGGCGCAACGACAAGTAATTGCCATTGGAATTCTTCGAATTGGCTTCCGCGTGTATCATAACACAACCGACACAGACGGACGAAGAATTTCAGGAGCCTTCAAACAAATCTGGTGTGCTGGCGATGTAAGCTGAAGCGATGATGATCCATGACGTCAGATCGTCCATTGTAGCCATTGGCGTCTCATGACAAGAGAAGGTTAAATCCAAGATATTGAGAGCGGGGTGAGTGAGTGAGTGATTTTGGAGTTTATTGCGCAAGAGCCGATTTCGGCTATACTGCGCAAACATTTGTTTTAATATCTGTGGTCTAGACGGAAGAGAAGGAAAGAATGAATTGAATGACAAGAAAGAGGGTCGAAAATAGAGAAGGATCACTAGGGTACCCGGGTCGTGAAGCCATGTTACCAAAGACAGTAAACCCCGTGGGAAAAGGAAAAGATCACTAGGGCACTCGGATTGTGACACCCGTACTCACCTAAAGAAGGTGAGCCCCTGAGGGTGAGGAGCGGGGAGGTAAAATAATAGGTCTGAAGTATACAATCCACTTTCCGGAATATGTAACATGGAGGTGGTTACGCACCATAATCGAGAATGCGCAAGTGTACCATTATGCATGAATCACATGTTCTGGTGCGCAATGACCGCTACTCCCAGCAGCAGGAAAAGTGGTGAATTTGAATACGTGTGTGTTTCCGTCCACCCTATTACGGTACTCCAAATCCCTGAATTGGCTTGGCCACCCTCTTCGTCTTGCTCATCGTCCTCCCTGTGCCTACTATTATCACGATTTCCACCAACTGAAAGTGGATTGCAGCCTAATGTTCCATGGGGATTGATCGTCCCCATGCTACCTACCATCATTCCTCTAGATGTGTTGGTCGAGTATGACAACAGCTTGTATGAATATCCCAGATTCAAAATTTATGGTACAGAAGGTATATCTAAATATCATAAATAGAACGCATATTAACCTTGCGACATACGTGTTTCATTATTAATAAGGGATATGACTTTTTCAAACATCAGATATTTCATATGACTAATTTATTTAATCTGTGAATAACCATTTTTAAAATAAACACATGTATGACAATTTAATTTATCTAGAATCTATCAAAAAACCGTATTGCAAAGAAATTTGCTTATATAGCAATCTCCAAACAGTAGACTCCTATTAATGGCATTCTATACGCTCTGAATCTTTTTTCGTTAGATTTCTCTGACCAAATTATTACTTCTACAACGCCTTATGACTCTTCTATTCCGTTTCTATCATTTATCATGCATTTGTGTGCTCTGTTCTTTATTACTCCTTCCATTTGCTATGTTTCTCTAAAACAAATTCTCCTCTTCCTGTTTCCCGATTCATTCAAAAGGAAAGGTTTTCATATCAAACATCATAGCAAAGATCCCTAGAGGTTATATAAGGGAAACGTGAGTAAGAACCCTCTACAATTAACTGCATAAAGGTATATGAAAGCACTTTAGTTAGAGCTGAACTTGAGACAAGGTGGAGTTCATAAAAAATGTTTGCAAATATATCTGATCCACAGACATTGCACAACACAACAATCACAGTATCTAATGATAAATATTTAATAGGAGAAAAATAGTGTATCAAACTCCATCTAAAATAATAAATTTTTGACAGTCAAGTTTAAGGGGAAAAATCTCGGTAGGTTTTTACATCAAGAGTAATTTGAACATCAGTTCCACTTAGATAACTCTTCATCTAATAAGCAAATTTCTTCTATTACAGGTATTGATCAAAACAATATACATTCTCCACTTCACTATTACAACGTATTCATCCTTCTATTTCCCCTTTTCCTTCAGATACAATTAATTTGAAATCATAATTAATATATTTTGCTAACTTCATATGGCGAGGTTTTAAATCAAGTAATCATCAAATATAATCAATCTATACAATTTAATTAAAAACTCGTGAAAACGAGCTACAAGCTTATGCTAGATATATTAAGGTAAAGCTCAAACTTTTGTCAATTTTTTACTAACTTTTCTGATGTATAAAAAGGAAATTTGAATGATGTTATTTCCCTAGAAACATATTCTGAAGGTGAAGATGCCCACAGTTCGGGCATATACTTTGCTTAAAACTCCGCTTCTTAAGGGGATATGATACGATTTAAGCAAAGATTTTTATTTAAGTATTTTCAAAACATTTTTGGTTGCCTCCTATGTGTGTATACTATGTAAAGCAGATTTTGTGCTCAAAATTTCATAAAAGGCTAGCCATTTAATTTTTTGAGGAAAAAAAATTAAATTTCTGAAGTGAATTTTAAAATGCTACTCCTCCTCCAAAAGTTTACATACACGCATGAAATTTGATTTACAAGTACGCCAAACTATGCATAACAAAATTTAGTATGAGTTTTGCAATAATATGTTTGGTATTTGTACAATACTTTTTTTTATGAATGCTGATTGAAAATTCCTTAAAAAATGTACAGATTCCGTGTTCAATTATTTTTTTTTAAAAAATAAGTATTGCTTTGATTCAAGAATGAATACCAGCTTTTGTTACGTGTACTATTAGCAATAGGTAAAAAAAATTAAAAGCATAAATTCAAAGCGTAATTCAAAGCACAATAGAAAAACAATACTTAGCATTTTAAATGAAGACAAACTCATTATTTTATCTTCTGAGATAAGTAAGTTTAAAGTTTTAATTTGCCATAGGGATGTGAATAAAAACGAACGCAAAAGGTATCATAATTCTGTGCTTTTTCAAGATTAAAGCTTTCAAATTTTGTCAAGTTATAGAAAAGTATATAAAAAATAATGTAAGCTAAACAAAATTAAATTTGATTTTTTGACCGATTTTTGTCAATTGAATCGTATTGTGTCCCCTTAAAAATATTTTTAATTGAAGATAAAAAATTATTACTTTTTGAATTGATAACTTCTTCAGGCGCATTTTTGCTGAAGAGTTAATCTAAATTAAGCATCAATTTTAGATGCGTTACTGTCATTCGGATTTTATCGGCTCCAATTAGAAATCTTACACGGTTCGGCAGCGGGTGCATAGTTTTGAATCGATAACTTTTTAGGTGCATGTTTTTTTAAAAGTACAATTTCATGTGCACTTCTTCCCGTGAAGTTTTATTTTGTTAAATATTACTGTCATTCTGCCCACTTTTACTCAACTCCAACGGGTGAATGAGAAAAGTGCAAGCGATAATAAAAACGATTACACTTATGTAGGATGTAGAAGATAAGAGGAAACGAAACATAAATCTTTTTTTAGATTCAGTAGAAAGAGCATTTAAGTACAAAAATGTACTAAACGAATTAAAGTTCCGAAATTTTAATAGAAAGTTAATTGGCGAGAAAGTTGACAATATTTGCTTTAGATTATTGATGACAACTAAGAGATTACGAGAAATAAAAACAATACTTATATAAGAGTTCGAAGCCTCTCTTTTTGTTTGCTCAGATAATTTTCAGATAAGTAAACGGCTCTCAGGGCATAAGTTTTCCTAACCTTACATAGTATGCGACGTTGTATAAGTAACGCGGTATTTGCATATTATCACAATGGAATTGACGACAATATATGAAAGGAAGCAAATGGTTGCCGATTCAGCGCGTACGACACATGGGAAATTAGTGCTGTCAACTTGACGAATTATCTTGAACGTTGGTATTGTTGCGATAGTTCGTAAGTAGGGGAGACCGGGGCAAGATGACGACGTTAACAGTTTTTTTTAAATTTATTTTTAAGGGCAGTAAAATCAATTTTACACGAACTGTTAGAGTAGTCCTTTGAAGTATTAAAATATATTACCGTTTAATTTTTCAAATAAAATAAGTAAAGGATAATTTTATTTTTTCATAACCTTAACAAATCGTCATCTTGCCCCAATACTGAGGAAAGATGACTTTTGCCTTGGGCAAGATGGCAACACTGAAAAAGGTTGAACATATTTTATCTTTTGTATGTGTTACATGGTTTAACAAATGATAACGGTGTTTTTATATCTTATAAAGTATCAAACTAAGCATAATGCATTGTAACGTAATGTTGAAGTGTTTAGTTGTGTACCTAACAATAGTCACAAATAAAAATGACATTTTTATAATTGGAACATTCCTCATGCCAACACTCTTGGCATTTACAGCACTGGATCCATTCTTCTGTTGGAGGGTTCCTTTTCACAAGCAGGACATCTTTTAACACCGTCCTTTGAAGTTCATACAACTGGAATGTTTGGCCTGGATTTTATAGACTTAGGCCTACAGGAACTGTGTGTTTGAGTTTTTTTACTTACTTTTTAGCTTCACGAGCTTTTTTTCTCTGTTTTTTTAAAACTTCCTGTTCTTCCTTCTGTTTTTCCCTTTGTTCTAACATTTCTTTGGTGGGTGTGCTTGTAAGAATGCTAAAGCTCAGTTTTTCTCACATTATGTTGTTTTAGGCAATGGTTTGAAATAAAAAAAAACACTAACAGGCACTTTGGGGCATCGGAATCAGCATTTTTCTGGAGGGCTTATATGTTGGTTTTCTACTACCGGGGTTTGAGGATTAGCACTATTATTCTCAGTTTCATCGCCAACATCAGCATGGTTAGTAGTTTTTATCGCAACATAGTCATGTTCTCTAAACACAAGAGGAATATCAGGCTCGATCCCATATTCTTTAAACCCTGTCAATGACATTTCCAACTGTAGCTGATTTGAAGTAAGCGATGCTCAAAACCTCACCAATAGTTTGTTCTGGATGAATGACCATAAAGTTGTTACATCTTGGCTAACAAGGGGCTGGAAACGATGTGATGTGCGCGATGGCAACCCATCTATGATGATGTTTTTACATTGCAATATAAAATAGCCTGCAAAGTTATATGAGTTTTGTGATGGTCAAATTCAACAGAATAGGAGATTGTTTACATGGTTTCACATGAAAATAAAGATGCTTCAAAAAAGAGAAAAAGGTGCCCTCATTGTTCCAGCCCTTATCACTACAGTTCCTAGTGAGGTTCTTTCTACAAGTTCAGGAAACATTCGTTTTCTGGCAAAAAATCAGAAAAGGTGGTTGGTAAAAGCCAGTAGATCTAAAGCAACAAATTATTGTTACACTCCTTCCTCTTTAGGGGGGGGGTCTTAGCGGATGGCAAAAATGTTTTCCTCTGGTCACTCACTTTCGAATGAAATCTTTCCCGATCCGATGCACCCCTTAGCCCCAGAAGAGATGGAAGTGCAAGGTCGCACGGACATACACACAGACAAACAAGTGTTCACAGGATTTAATAGAATGGACAACAATAGTTCAATAAATTCCGAAACACGGGGCAAGATGACGAGCTCGTCATCTTGCCCCGTGTTTTGGATCGTCATCTTGCCTCAGACTGTCTGTTTAAAAATATTTGTTCTCATTACTATAAAGGGAGGCAATTAATTGGCATTTATTCATGGTAATGGATAGTATTTAAACCAAGTTACTCATAAATATTAAAGAGAAACGTTATATCTTGCCTGTATCTGTAGCAGAGCTTATTTACACATGCATAAAAGTTATATCGTGGCAGCAAAAAACAATCAAAGCCTCACAACTAACACAAAAAGGGCGATTTCAGCGTGTCTATACTATTGTTTAACGAAAGGCTAAAAGGAGAGCCAGTAGTGTTCATTTGATGCTGCTACCGAGTGGAATACGGAAAAATTAAGACATTCGTAATCTTGCCCTGGTCTCTCCTACTATATAAACATGTATATATTATTCAAATATAATCTACATAATAAACATATACATATTTTTGTATTTGAATCGTATATACTCATATATAAATAAATAAAAATGCATAATTCTTTAGACATTGCCCTTTACATGAAATACTTTTTACAAATCTAGTGTTGAATGGGCACGAAAAAAAAACTACTTAACTCCCGCATGCGAAAATGTCGTGAAAGAAAACGTACTACATCCAAACAAGTGGATTGATTCTTTTGCTCAGAATAAATCTTAAGTTTTCATTTCTATTGTGGGATCATAAGCACACACACAATTTTTTCTTATAATTTAAATGTTTCTTATCTCTCTTATATCTTATCAACAATATGTTTAGTGAAATGAAGTAATTTAGTTAGACTCAATTATTTTGCTGTTACGAAGCATATCCAGAAAAGATTAGGCGTTTAATGTCGTTGTTAAGCTAAGTAATCAGTTACAATTTTTAATCACTATTACTTTATCCTTACATTGTAATTATTTGCTTAGTTTGGGTATTAAGTAATTCAAAAAATAAAATTATAAGGTATAAAAGGTTTTTCTTGATATTAAAAATTATTTGAAACTGTTATTTTAATTTGCATAACATTTTGCTAGTATCAAGAATAAAATTAAGAACAATTTTTTTAATACATTGCAAATAGAAAACTTTATTTTATGAAAAAAACGCTTTTACAATTTTTTTAATACGTTTATGAAATATTCTTACATTTAATTAAGAAACACATCTTCGTTTTAACTGCTGTAAAAAAACCATACACAGAACTGTTTAAATATTTCTTTACTATTGTGCTTAAATTTCGAATGCATTAAAACGCAAAAGCTTTCTTTGAAAAAACCAAATAATACTTTTCTGTTGTTCATTTCGGGGGAAAATAATTGTATTCAATTTATTAAAAATACTAATACTTATCTATAATAAAAAGTAAAAGTATGAAGCTTAAAAATATATATATATATATAATATCCGATTTCTTTCAATTTACATAGTTTTTTGTATAAAACATTGATATCTCTAAATAAAAATTGTGCATGTTTTTGTATTGGAAGGGTTAAGATTTAAATATGATAAAACAAATATTTTTCAAGTTAAATCATGAAGCAATTAAATTATTTATACATTTTTATTTTAAAATGATGATTTTTATAAAAATTAAAAACATAAAATGGTGTCTAGTATTTGTTTTTCTATGATTTACAGAGATATAAATAATTCGCTTACCTTTCTGCTTACTAAAGATAGATCAATTGAATTATTTTTTTCTTAATATCAAGAATCATTTTCATATAAAACCATTACAAGCACCCAAGGCATCATAAAAAATTTCCTCAATAACAGACTAAAATCCCTGTATTTTTAGGCTCATTACTTTCGTCTCGTTCTTTCTTTTGTTTAGATAATATCTATCTAAAATTCTAATTAAGGATAATAACTATAGGTTCAAAAGAAGAATTATCACAGAAATAATGATTCCAAGCCAAAAAAAAATATAAAAGTACAGAAATAAATATATTAAAAAAATGTAGAACTTATTACTTCGTAAGAAATCATGATGTACTCTATAAATTATTCCAAGGGAAAAAATAAGATTTTCAAAGAAACCAATTAGGACGAATACCTTTCTTCTGGAGACATTCCAATTATATATATAAGAGAAATTAGTTATTTTAATATTTTATTTTTCTATTTATCCAATTTTCAATCACTTTTCCGATCCATTTTACTCTAAGAATTTTTAATATCTTTGGTGTTTTAATTCTTCTCTAATACCAGCACAAATTACATTTTTATGTGATAAGCTGTGATATTGTGATGTATAAAGCTTACAAACAATTACAGATAATAAGGTATATAAAATGCAGTAAAAATGACCTTATTAATACACATCATAACGTATTTAAATATAAAATTCGATTTGAAAAAAGAATGTGCGTTATACAATAAACTGCAATGTACGATATTGGAAATAGTATGTGTTTAGTGTGAAACAATTATACAAATTTGTGAAAAACGTGGGATAGCCTTACGCTACTCGAAGAACAAGAATTACTTTTGTAACCTCCATCTTCGTAACATGTGCTGCCGTACACCTTAGACACCTTATTTAGACACCTTAACTCTGAGTTGCTTCAAGACCTCCTTGCTTTTGTAATTTTCTTCATAAATGATTTCAAAAGGACAAATATACGTGTATTGTATTTGTTTGTTATTCCAATTCCGAAAATCAAATACACCTGAGTTATAAGCGATAGAGGGTAAAGATGTCATTAACCAATTATTGCCACCGACGTATATAAACGTTTCGCACAACCGGTGCTTTAAATGCCCTGTGCATCTATATAAGTCTTTCTAAAATACGATCTTATTATATTTTTTTTGCGTTTCTATTAGTAAAACTATTGGTAAGAATAACTATGCAATAAAATGACCTTGACATCGTTGCGAAAGATTTATTTACACCAAAGAAAAATTATCTTATTTTGATTCTTCCTTTTTCCCCCCAATACATCACACAACGCACCTATGTTAAAACGCAGGCACTGAGGAGCGAATTGCTTAACATTTATAAATAGCAGTTAAGGGTTAAAGAAACTTGTGACGTATCTATACGGTTTTTCACTCACCTCTTTTTTTTTATCTTTAATTCAAATTATTTATTTCAACCAACCTTCATCGAGAGCCAAGCGTGATTTATATAAATAAGGGATACTATATGAATTCGGTTTTCGCGAGTTGAAGGGGCTAAGTAAGAGGAAGTGAGAAGTCAAGTGAATTAAAGAAAAGGGAAGAGATCGAGAAGTCGGCACGTAGTTGTTGGCAAGTTAAGCGAGCTTGATACGTTTTGATGTGCGCGAAGAGAAGCGGATTAAAAGTATTGAAATTCATTATTACGGAGCATGGAGTCTTCGTCAATTCATCCAGCTAATTTGAGTGCCTGAAGTTCGTCACGAAGGAACCGCAGCAGTAAAACATAAGGTTAGTGACTTTGATTAAATAAATCAGATTATTAGTGTGGTGAGGTGTAGTTGTAATTGGGCGCGTTTAAGCTGCCCTAGTTTTATTATCCGCTTGTATTGATATCTCACCTCTGTACTCTACTCTCGTTTATTTAGCTTAATTAGAATTGTGTTGTGTCTATTCATAATATCTGATAAGAATCAATAAATCAGTTTGAATTGGAATAATGTCTTTCGATCATTTAAGTCCGCCAACACATCTAGCCGGATTTTCAGATAGACAGGAAGGTATTAATGTAAGGGGTGGCTACAGGTCACCACAAGCTAACTTAAAAATTTAGATTAAGAATATTTTCTTTCAAATGGGGCTGTGTATTGGTAATTACCATTGTAGATCAAGTAGATTCCCCTAGACCTGGTATCACTTTTTAGTGTGGCACCATAAAGGTGGATATCAATAGCCACGATTTAATTTCGACACCCAGTTTCTTTCCCAGATTGACGCATCTAAGCTCTGACGAAACGAAATTGTGCTAGGAATTTAATTTTTGCTGAGAGCACCCAAGCAAAAGATGAACTGTAGAGATCGTTAAAATGTTGCATAAGTATACGACATGGACATTGAAGATTTTTTGCATCATGAAAATCGAACTGGGGGAGTTGGGCTTACAAGGCCAGCGCCTAATTAACTACGCTATCCAGCTTCCTAAGATTAGGAATTTAATTTAATTTAATTATTTATAAGTAAATGATGTTTTATTATTCGAATTCAATCATTTGTAAATACTGTTACTTAGATCGGGGTTAGAGGACTTAATTCTATCAGTCTCAAAGAGCAAGTCAGTCTTTCAGGGCGATGAAAATTTATTGCAGAAAAAAGTTCGTGAAGTATACGTTAAATTACTAAAATTCACTTAATAAATCCCAGTAGGTTTTCATATCTTTCACAGCACTCAGATACAATTATCTCTATCGTGTCTAAAATATGAGTATGTTAGAGATTATCCGCAAGCAATTGCTCGGCCTCTTCAACGACCGAAGTTTTTAATAATCGCGAGTCGATTTTTCAGTGGTCAAAACAACACTCACTCAGTTTTAGCTAGTGCTATTTATAAGCTGCACAGATCTTTCGAGAAAGATTCGCTTACGTCACAGATGGTGATATAAATAGATATCTCCAGTAATTTCCAGAAGCATTCATTTGGTCGGTAAGTCACAAACATGATAGCCAGAAGTGATAATGCATGATTTGTGGTAGCCAAAAAGGATGCCAACTTGCCTCTATCGCCAACATTTCGCCAAGTGTCCATTGAATCACCATTATAAAGTAAGGAATGGCATTGCTTGTGAATATTACTATTTTAGCGTATAATAAATACAACAGGGAATAATGTTAACATATTATACATCCAGGTATAAATTGTTTACTCTAATTTAAGCATTCATTACAGAAATTTCTTAACAATACTTAATACTATTGCTTATTGTTAACATAATGAAATGATAAATTAAATACTATGTTATCATAAATCGGGTATTCGATCTTTTTTTCTGAATAAAATAATTCTAAATATTTTTTTTTTCAAATTGTTTTCGAATGAAATAAATTATCAGGATCCTCTGCACAGAAAAAAAAATCCCCCTTCGCTTTTAGAATTTTTATGCATCATTTGAATCACAACGTAATAGGTTTTGCTTAGATGATTTTTTTTTATAATACACATAGCAAGTAACAAAAACACGTGTGTTATAACATAAAAAAGAACAAATTTATTCTTTCCCAAAAGCAATAAATTGAGTTCCAAAATTCATAAATTTCCCTCGGCGTCCTTACGTCGTTTCACAAACTTTGATTTCCCCTCTATTTGCTTAGAAGTATAAAAGAGCGAAATTCGGGGAAAAAGTGGTGTCGTATACGATACAGTAAAATAGGATGAGTCAAAAGTGTTAAACCCATACTTCATTATAGCTTTTAAGGCATATTTTAACAGAAAAAAAGATGATTTTTTTATATGTAAGGCAGTGTTTTTTTTCAAACTTTGAAAATTGGGTCTCAAATACTGGAACATAATTTTCAACATGTCCCATTTCCCTTACAACAATGTATTGAATACAACAATAATGTGCTTTGATGCTAAAGCTAAAATACGTCATTAATTATTATATTACAAATTGTCATAATTTTTAATATAATAAGTAATGGATGCGCTACCTTCAAGAAATAGATATTTCACTTTTAAGTAATAAATATTTTAAGTAACATGTATAACATAAAAAAGCATTATGCGTTATTTTTCCTTTCTAATTTTGAAATAGGAACCTATTGCTAATTTTAATTAAATTAAATGTTTATCTCCTTAAACATCCATATAGACCTCAGCTAAATATATAGAAAAACAGTGCCAATTTTTAATATTAAACATCTTTTTGAAAAATTACGCACTGAAAGACAAGCCTTTGAAAGTTACAGGTAATTATATTAAACTTGTTCTTAATTCAGTATTGATAAGTTAATGATAGTTATCAGGATGTATTTTGTTTTGCTCTCTTTCAGTAAATTAATATTTTTCTTCAGAAACGTAATCCTTCATTTTCGACATTTTCATATGCTCACACCCCTTATGGTGGGGGTCAAGTCCCACAGTAGGGTAACATGCTAAGTAAGGCATAGAATAGAAATTCATTTGCCCAGAATTACATAAATACAAATGGTTAATAAGTAGCTAATAACCACATTACTATTTCAAGAATATAAAAATAAACTGGCAGGGGTGTTTCAACCAGTACTTCACATGAATGTCTCGATAAATGTAACAATCAAAATAAAATGCTAAAATAAATTTATAACGTCACAATTTAATTAAAATTTCAATAATTTTGAATAAAATGCGAAGTTAACTCTAAAGAAAATGATTTAGCAAATAAAATAAAGAAGATTAAATAAATAAACCTAAATAACCCGGTAAAAATCACAAGCTAATCTGCCAACCAATGTAAAGTATTACTTAAAACGAATATCTAAATATCATCAATTTAAGGTATCCGACTACCTTAAAATTGTGAATTTCGCAAAAATATGACAATTTTTTTTGTCTTTATTTTGCAGGCCTTCTTATTAACTTAATAAAAATACAAAGTTTATTATTTTCCGTTTACTAGAACAAAAACTAGAAGAGTTTTAGTAAAAGCAGGTGTCATTATTTTAAGCAAGATGTCATATTTTAAAACGCGTTTTACTCGAAATTTGTTTTTTTTTAAAGTGATCAAACGGGACCAGCGATTGCTGAAAAAGTTTTGAAAATAATTCATTGAAAGTTTTTGCATGTTCTGTATAATAGTAGAAGTGTTTTAAAATTAAGGATATCAATCACTGTTTTATTACAAAATTTACAGTCCCTTATGTTACTATAATAACTGTTTTTTTAAGCAACTTCATATAACTCAGATAAACTGCTCTAGTTTTTGTAAAAAATTAAAATATCTCTCTGAAGGTCATTTCAAAAATGAATAACATAACACATCAGAATTGAAAATTTTTTCATAAACTTTGGTACAGAATGACCCACGTTTGTTATTTTTTGTAAATGTTTACCCATTTTGGTAATAATTTCTTTTTCTCTTCTTAATTTTAGCATATTTTTCAAAAATGTACAAAGCAAATCTAAAAACAACAAAAAAGTCCCCATATCTCCAATATTTAAAAAAAAAAGAAATGTCGCAAGTATTGGGATACCTTAAGATAGCTCTACACTTCACAAAGTATAAAGGCCTCTGGCAATGCCACGGTGGCTTATGCATCTGACATACACCTGCTCAGACCATTATGTTAACTTCACTATTAAGGGTCTCATTTTTGGTTGTTGAATGACAAGTAAAGTTCATTCATTTTCTATCAAATAATGCTCATTAAAAATGAATTTATGGTTACGCTCAGGCTCATGAAGATAGTATGATATCTGGAATAAGTATGATGTTTTATGTATTGTTATTAATTGGCTTTCCTTCACATTAAACTTAATCTACAATCGCTGTAAATTAAGTAATGGCTACGTTGGTATAAACCAATGTTTCATGAAATTACAAGTACAATTGCATTGCATTCCTTCCAAGTAATCTCCAGCAAAGCTTATATCCTTTTGACAAATGTCGGGAAACCATTGGAAAACATTGGCAAGGTGTTGATTGTTGATGTTAGTGACAGAGCACACTACTGGTCAGATGGATGATGCTACGGGGTTAACATCCTGTAGATAAGTCCATCGATGGTTGATGGAAAGAAGACCACTCAAGATATCAATCTGATCTTAAATAATGGTGGACCGACCTGTTTGTCGCAAATCTGGAGTCTCATTCCGACCCAAACTAAACGCTTTAACTCTTCGTGCAACCATCCTATACGAAAATGCATTTTTTTCTACAGGCTGCTAGTAAACCTAGATAACATTCCGTTGCACTTTTTGCACCGGGAAACCTCGATTTTAACTTAAGACCACTGATCTCAGTTTGAAAGCATGCTTTAGAAAAGGGATCGCAAGCCTTTTAACTGTGCCAAACCAATCTACCAATATGATTCAGCTTGCCATAACGTAGGAAATTTTTTTAAACAATTCGAATCCCGCGTTAATGCATGCAGAGTTAGAGTAGAGTGATCAATAATATCGTTTTACAGTTTTGTTATACAATAATTTTTCATTATTTTTAAGATATTTCTTGACAAAAAAATAAATAAACAGCATAAAATATAATCTTTTTACAACAAAATAAAAAAAAATTCAAATTATTCACATGTTATACATTTTTAAAGATATTTATTAAAATAAGAAACAGACAACATAAAATAAAAGTATTTCCCTTCATTATAGTTAAATAAAAAGATAAATTTTAATAAAAAATAATTGGAACCAATTCTTGCACCCCTCTACTTTCAAATCACAAAATTCGAGGCATGTTTTGTGATTTTCAATTATACACAATTCTAAGCATTCAGTAGTTAAACAAGTTCTTTTTCGGATTCAAAACATTTTTCACCTGAGGAAATATTTTCTTACTTAGACATTTAGAATCAAAAGTGGAAATCAGGGGATATGCAATTTTCTCTCTTCAAACAACGTCATTCAATAATTTACAAAATAGCTGTAAATTTATCTTCAGTGTTATCTTTCAGATTGTTTTGCAATTCCATAAATATTCATAATTCGAAAGATGTTTGTCAAGGAAGGTCCATTAAACAGTTATCAAATTAGATCCATTTAAAAATTGACAAATTTGTAGCGTAGTGCAGAGAGTACCACTAAGAATTTACCGCGAGCCACAAGTTGCCGACCTCTTCTTTAGAGCGATTGAAACGAAATTCTTACTTTTACGTCACACGACAACCACCCTTCTAATTAGATCGACAGTTTTTTGTACTCTACACATCAACAACGTCCCTTCTTCGCTTTAATATCCTATTTGCGCATGCCCACTCTTCTGCGAGTTTCTATGTTAAGTTGCCACTATTTAATTTACATATCTCGTACATGGCTTTTAACAACTGTGTCTGTCTTAAATAGTCTACCATAGAATTGTTTTCACTATATTGTACTACATTCACTATATAACTGTGAAACAGTGGCACTACTACGTATATTTAAAATCGAAATATTTATTTTAATTGATGTACATTGCACTCTAGCGACCTTACCGAGGATTTCTCTCTATAAATCCAGTATATATGTATAAGCTTTTTACATAGATCTGATTGAAAGCGATATTCATATCTCTGAAAATCTTCCCATTAGACTATCCTTTCTACTTTGCTAAATATAAGTAGACTTGTTTCTTCATATATATCAGTGGTGGGCAAGCTTTTTTAATGGGGGGCCACAAAGTTTAAGAAATTCTAGAGGAGGGCAAGAATTATAGAAAAAAATGCATTTTGTGTTAAAGCTTTTAATCATAATGTTATAAAAACATTACAGTATTACACACAAATGTTACAAATTATTTTTTACCTTAAATAATATTTATTTTAACTTTTCTTCGAAGGCCCTTCCTTACATGTTAGACGTTTTAGACTCATGGAATTGTTTTTGATTTCCCATAATATTTTCCAAAGCAGGTTCCAGTTCTGACGAAGCAACTTTCAGCAGTGCGAAAAGTCAATCTGTTTCTGATTGAGTTTTTCCGCAATTTCATGGTCGAAAAAGTCTGTTCGCACACATAAGACGACGCAAACATCGCCATAATTTTCTGGCTGTGAGCAATCATCTTTGGGAATTCAGCTTTCGTCAGTGCTCTATAAAAATCTAGTTTTGTGGCGAGCAAGATTAAAATATTTAAATACCGCCACTGCTTCATAACAAATAAGACATATTGGTTTACTGTTGTATTCCGTAAAAAAAATATTTCCAAGTCCACTCTTCTTTAAACAAACGATACTCGGAATTGACTTTTCTTTTCTTATACTCCATTATCTTAAAAAGGGTGTTTTTTTTTTTCAAAAATTTATGAATGTAAAGCGTTACGCGAACAAGCAAGAACAAGAGACAAAATTAACGTAAAACGTGCGGATCGGTCAGTGACAGCTGGCGAGTGGCGACTGACTGCCCGCGCCTATCATTTAACCACGCTTTGCACACCATATGATGCAACACATGAACTACGCGGCTAGTTCAGCTTCTTCTGTAGGCTATGCATCTATTATTCTACTAAGTAAAATCCACCTTAAACTTCTTGACTGTCAAAACGTAATTGTAGTGGCCATATATGTACTATACATGTCGATAAACTCTCGGCGGCCCGTACTTTGCCCATCACTGATCTATATAAATGTGATTCCTCATTTTAAATGTTTGCTTTTAAATTTGACCGCATACTGCAAAATGCTCTACATAAATTTAGTAAATATTTTCAGAAAGTGAACTAGAGAATGTTCCACAAGGTTTTACAAGGACCAATCATAGATCTCTTATTATTTTGTAATAGACGCTAAGAGTCGAATATTTATTTGAACGTATCTTTTTAAGAAACCCCAAAAAATTTTTAAGTTACATTTATTTCCAAATGATTGTATATGTTATTAATCCTGATAAAAATGAAATCCAATTGCTTGAGCACGTATTGGTCAACATAGAAAAAAAAGGAACTTAAATTACTTATAAATCATTCACGAACAACAAACTGTTCAATAAAATGAATAATTCAATTTCAAATCCAAAACTCGTTTAAATATTTAATAATTACTTCATTAGTCCACTGCTTTTTTTTATATTTAAGAAAATCCCTTAAGAGTTATCCGATTACCTGCGACACCATTTTTCTTAAAAAAATGGAGATATGGAATTTTTTTGAGGTTTTTATATTTGTTTAGTAGATTTTAAGAAAAAATTGATAAAGTTAAGAAGAGAAAAAGAAATTATTATCATAGAAATGGGGTAAATTCGTAAAAATTTACAAAAAATAACATAAACGTGGCCCATTCTGTATCAAACGTTTATAAATAAATGTTCAATTTTTCAATTCTGATGTGTTGTTATCTTATTCATTTTTGAAGTTACCTTCAGGATAAGAGATATTTTAATTTTTACAAAAACTAGAGCCACTTTATCTTAGTTATTATTTGAAATTGCTTGAAGAAACGGTGATTATATTCGCATAAGGGACTGTCAATTTTGTCATAAAACAGTGATTGATAAATATGAAGGTTAAAACATTTCTACTATTTTACAGAACATACACAAAAAAATGCAGTTAATTATTTTCAAAACCTTCTTAGCAATCACTGTTCCCGTTTGAGCATTTTCAAAAAAACAAAATTCTAGTAAAATGCGTCTTAAAGTATGCCATCTTGTTTCAAGCAATGGCATCTGCTTTTACTAAAACACTTGTAGTTTTTGTTCTAGCGAAAGGAAAATAATAAACTTGGTATTTTTATGAACCTAATAAGATGGCCAATAAAATAAAATTATAAATAAAACTTTAATTTTGGACAAAAACCATCATTTTTAAGGTAGACGAATACCATCTAATCTCATTGCCACTCTACATTATCAATACATAAAATTTGAAAAGAAACATGTATATAAACTTATATCATTTATTTAAAAATTGTTTATAATAGAAATGTTTTGTTAAAAATATGTCACACAAATAATACATAAAATTATAATATAAATAATTCTTTTTTTTTATTTTGAATATTTTTTCTCTGCTTGCTCCTTAAAATATTTAAAAACAATTTGGAAAGTATAAATATTTTCTACAAATATTCGATATACTTCCTTTGTGGTATTGTTTATCACGATTTAAAATTGTTATTTTAATATGTCCTTCACAAAACTTGGTGAAAATGTTTATTGAATGTTAGCTTCAATTCTTAAGAATAATTGAATTATTCATGTATATATCACAAAAATATTTACATATCCAACATGTATAATGTTTAATATATAGTAAATTTTCACATTATATATTTAATCTTGTATATGAGATATAAATAATGCATTTAAAATGTTTGCATATGACATTAATATTTAATGTAACTTTTGATAAAATATTACATGCATAACTTATCACCAGAATAAAATGCACATCGCAAATAAATCTCTAATGTAGTTCATATTTTAGAGGAAAACATGGAAATTTTATAAGGTGATTTTAAAATCGACAGTGTTTAAATAAATATCTAAATACGTTTTCAATGATATACTGGTATTAAAATCTATGAAATTTATAGCATGAAATAGTTAAAATAGTTTAACATTAAATACAAGCAACTTGCATGTGTCTATCCTTTTTTATACGTAAATGCCCATAAATATTTTTCATGAAAGTTTAAATGCTGTGTATACTCTGAGTAATTTCACTCATTTTGATTTTTCTACTTGTCTAATTCGTAGGCTCAAGGTATTCTGTTTTTGCTTGTATAATGCGTACCAACAATTTTATTCTAGAAAAATTTACACTCAAACTTTTATTTCAATTTGAATCAACTTACTTTAATTTCAATCATGTCTTATTGAATTTTGTTAGAGTTTTATTTTCAGAAATATATATTTATTTATAGTATATTGAAAGTTAAAAGATACAAGATAAAATATATTTTTCAATTCGTACTACTAGATCACACTCTCCCTATACGTACATACATATATATATATAATCTTGTTCAAAATTTCAATTGTTAATAAAATAACTTATATTTATCCATTCAAGTTCAAATACATTTTTTAAACTTGTAGTGGATGACACTTGATGTCAATACAGTTCTTCAAATATTAATTCATTAAATAAATTAAAAATGAATAAATACTAACAAGCAAAAATAACAATCCAACAGCATATATAGAAAGGGAAATCGTTCGTTGTGCCCCTGTAGTGCAATGGATAGCGCGTTGGACTTCTAATCCAAAGATGACGGATTCGAATCCCACGTAAGATGGCCTAATATCTGCGAATATTATTTTTTTCTATACTATTTTATTAGAATAATAAAATTTAACGAATGAATAAATAGTAACAAGCAAAAAAAAAAAGAATAGTTCCACACTATATTTTGAAAGGAAAATGGAAAATTGCAAGGAAAATTGCTTTCTGTTTTGTCACTTGATATTGTGATACTGTCACATGTAACTGTCATATGTATATACATATTTATATTAATTGTAACTATTTAATAAAAAGTAACTAAAGCAACATTTTTATTTATTGACCTAAGTAAGAATTACCTTATTTTTTTTTTTATTTTACATATTTTTTTAAAGAAGAGAAAAAATCATGAGCGTGTATATAAATACAATTTGCTAAGCATATTTTTTGTAATAAGTATTTTAATCCACACCCCACAAATGACATGTACCGTTATAAGACTTTTCCAATATGATAATTGATATTTCCGTTTAATACGGAATAACTAACAATTATTTTACTGAACAATAATAGGATATCCTCAGAAAATTCATAACTCATCAATTAGCAAGTATTATATAAGTGCTGGAAATAAAGTTCGGTGAATGAAGTCAGAAAGGCCGATCTGGCAAGACGGGTGAAACAAAACGTGGCACAAGCGTAGCGGCAGCTTTTAACCATCTGCCCCCCCCTCCCCCGTTTTTCCATTAAGACTCATTTGCGTTCCATATAAGACTTGTTTTACAAAATTCTTGTTTAGTCAGTTTGTAATAGCTGTCGGTTCCTGCTTACATCTGAAACATCTTGTCTACCCGCTAGGTGTGGGGGAGAAACTGAATGATCAACAGACATGATTTCAATCTAATTAATTTATTGTTACCAAAATATCAATCAGACACAATAACAATCTAATTAAGATAGGCGATCAAATATTAGAGCACGGAGGTGGGATTCTATAACACGGGGATACTGCTATGGACCCTCAACTGAATCTAAGATAGCTTAAATACGCTCAATATAAACTACGTCACACAATAAGTTAACTTCTAATGAAACAAGCCCAAGATACCTGTGCTTTTTATGCAGCGGGTATTACACTTGAATCTTGCAGGAGATCTTTATCGGGTTTTGAACAATGTAGTCGGACCCACTGTCGGCAATCCGTTTTCCTGGACAACTCCAAGACCTTCTAATAATTCCAATATCCTTCAATCTTCAACTAACAAACTAATTCGCAAACTCTTTGCTAAGCTCCTACTTGCCAACACTCAAACTCGTGAAAATAAAATCCATATAATATACTTCATTTACATAATCACGTCAGAGGTTGTATTAGCAAATCAAACTACTAGCACATGTGTCTTTCACAAAATGATAGAAATAATTTGTACGCTCTGTTTGAAAATGAGCATTTTTTTTCTTTCAAGCCATGTTTTATTCAACCAATTAGAAATAAAGAATCAAGTAACAACATGAATAATGCCATGAACTAAATATTATTACAAATGAATAAATAACTATTATAATGTTTGTGACATTTTAACAATTGCCACATCCCTATTCCTAATAGAATGATTACTTCACTTTAGAATATATATATATTCAAATATATATATACTCTAACTTTCTGGCACATTTTTCAATACTTAATCTAAAAACATACGTCCATAGAAATTTTGTGCCATGTAAGTAGTGTTAGTTGCCAATGCATGGTTATTATATATTAAAATGCATGCAAAGCTTCCGATAAAAAGTTTTATAAATAAACTGGCTTCAAAAGCACTTTTTTATTTAAAAAAAATAATTTTTAAATTTAGAACATATAAAATAATTTCTGTCGGACCACAAGCATCCCTAAAGGCTTATAAAAGTAAGTAAATTGACAAAATTTGACAAAATCTCCTACAAATACCAAAATGAAAGTTACGAAACAAACCCATAAGGTCACAAGACAAAGAAAATAATCAATAAAATGAAATTATCAAATCAGAACAATGAAAAAAATACAAAATCATATTAATGAAGTATCAAAATAATGTTAATGTAGCTTTACTGGAAACAAGTTGAAAAAAATTAGGAGACCAGTTGCTTTTAATAGCATGCAGTTTGGCATTCACACGGGAATTTTTTATTTCTTTAACCAAGGAGCTGTCATGCGGGGCACAGAGTCACCCCATATTCACGAAATCTTTAATTCTGGGAACACTTCTTATTTGTTACCAATGGTTTCGTTAGTATTCTTCTATATGACATTCTTCAGGAGAACGAAAATATATTTGTCACATGTTTCACTCTTTTTTGGGAGTGGTAAACGTTTATTTATAATCTCAAAGTATCCTCGTCACCAATTTTGTTCCAAAATATTTCCTTTGCACAGGCTACATTTCCCCCCTCTGAATGACTTAGTGGTTTTGATAGCTGTGTAGTACAACTCATTATGGTTTATAGGTGGAAATGAACAGTATATTCAAAAAAGAAAATGGGCAGCTGCAATCTCTATAGGATGAAGTTGAAACAGATCAAACAAGCAAAGAATCTGATGAAATAATAGATATTAATCATGATAACTAAAGTAGATTTTTGAGATAAGCCACGAGCATGAAACGTTTGCGTTGAAAGGAATTTTTCAAATGAATTACCTAAAGAACTCAACAAAAAAGATATGAAACCATAAGTGTTCCACAAGACTCACAGTACTCGTCAAAAAGGCACATGCATGAGAGAAAAAGTCCAATATCATACTTGTCAATCGCCAAAGGACAATAAAACTACAATAACTTGAACAACATTTGACAGTTTTGCCTATAAATATCATTCCTATAAATACTGGCGAAAAATGTCTGATTTTTATCCTTTATTAAAATCCCGCAAATTGGAAACATTTTAGTTCAGTTTGATTAGAATTTATTCTCAAACTATCAAGAAATAAAACAAATAAACAAATAATTGAAAAGTCATTAGAAGCAGGTAAGTATACTTTCCCTTAAACAAATTATTCACTGGAATTACGATTATTATCGAGTGCTCGACTGTGCTCCTGGTTTAATTTTGAAGAAAAAGTCAAAGATGTCCAACACATAACATTCACAAAGTCTGAAAGAGCACATGTTAAATATGTTGAGACACATTTTAAAATTACCATGACCATTAAGGCATTGTGAGGTTTTTAAAATTTGTAAAAGAAACTGTGTTAGATAGTCTTTGCTGAATGGTCAAAAAAAGTTTATTTGATTGTAAAGAGTGTGAGTTAATCGCGTGTACTGAGTGTTCTAAAAAATGGCAATATTTTCTTCTTTTTATTTCTTGTGAAAGGAATTTCGGAATGTTTGTAAATATTTTTATTATAAATAATCATTATAGAATAAGAATGTGGATTATTAGAATATGGTAGAACAGCAGAATGTAAATAATTACCTCTCTCTTTTTATACGGGATCTTTAATTGAATTTAAAATATTTATGATACATTATATTATTAAAGTACACAAAATAATTTCTTTTGACATGCAAAACCAGACTTGCAGCCATTCGAAATTTATTTATTCATTTTTATAATTTTGTTAACTAATAATCTATTCAAAATTCTTCAAATGCTTAATTTTTAAAGCAATTTGCTCGTTCATTCAAAAGATCTAATTCGTTTTCGAAATAGCATAAGACGTTAATGAAATCTTTTAAATTTTTTGAATATGCTAATTATGTTGGGGAATTCAGTAAAGAACATTAATTTTTTTGCACAAATTCCTTCCTTTATTTACTGTGCAAATATCACGAGTACGGGGAAAGTTGTCACATTCAATGTTTTAGACAAAGAATGACATAAATGATCGCCTTTTCTTTAACGATAATGCGATGACATTCAACGGAATTTTAAAAAATTACACTCAGGCAAGTTATTATACCGAAAAGATATGAATTATTCAAGAAGGGATGAAACTAAGGCTTTTATTATTATTTTTATGTGGGTTTTCCTTTTATTTAATAAAATTGCCAAAAAACAGTTTTTATTTGAAGTGTAATTACTTGAATAGCAAAATTCGCGGGTATTTAGTAAATTAAACAAAATTCTTCAGATTTTAAGATTGATAAGAAGAAAAAGGTTAGTTAAAAGGAATTTCTTGGTAACTATTAGTCATGATTGATAATTAATTAGTATTCACTGAAGATGTTTTCTGCCTTATTTTATTTTGAAATACATTATTTAATAATCTAATGCATTTGAAATGACGCTGTTTTTCATTTGTGAAATTCTAAGGATAACATGTAATTTTATCAGACTCCATTTCTTGTTTATTCCAAAAGATTACGTTGCTCTTTGTCGAGATGTTTTCTTCCTTCTTAAATACCTGTCTTTATTTCCAAAGCTTTTAAAACATTTCAAAGGTATGTCTGGTGAACAAATGCGGCATGGTGCTTTTGTTGCTTCTGAATCTTTTTCGGAGTATATAATTCCTTTAAACTATAACCATTTAATACAAATATTTGATCCTTTCAGATATTAAATTTCATCAAAATAGTAAACAACATTTCAAAAAATTTAACAGACATATAGAGCGTTATACCAAGCTTTAAATTGAAAACAAGCTTCTTATTTTCGACGAAATTTAAAAATACTTCTTTTTAAAAGTACGATTAGATAAATGAACATCTGATAAAATTTTTAAATAAGATTTAGTTACCTAAACCATTTTCTTATGTTATATACTTCAAAATACGGATATGATATAAAATTAAATGTAAGATTCCCATATAGAATATTGTGATACGCCTTTACAATCTTCTGTAAGTATACAAAATGCTGCCGCCCAGATGGGATAGTGGTTAGTGACGCTTACTACTGTGTCTAACAGCTCAGGTTTAAATCTCAGAGAAGGCATAGTTGTTTGAAAATGTATAGTGCCTTTGAGGCATGGCGATAGCAAGTGTTAAATAGGCGGCGAGAGGGTTATGTTAGGGGAAGAGGAATAGAAGATCCCAGGACCATCCCTTCGAGTAAAACTGAGTGAGTGAATATTAACGTCGCACTGATTAGCAACACGAGGGCTTTTGGCGACGGTCCGCGTAATTTTGAACCTAGGTCAAGTGACGCGGACGACACCTGAGCTGGCACCCCCTCTCCTAACTACCACACCACACCAGCGGGAGGACGTTTGAACTCTTGACAGATTTAAAGTGCATCGCGCCCCTACACGGTGGGGTTTTAGTGGTACTGGGCTCGAACTCATGACATGCTAGCCATGATCCGATGCCTAGACCACTCGGCTACCGCGGCCACATAAAACTGAGTGAAATCGTATTGTAACTTGAATGGTGTTCAAAAGTTGAGGTCAAACAACAGACATAATCTAGTCCCTCTTTCAGCGGTACATTTCATGGTCCTCGATAAATGTTACGGGTGATCGGGTGGGATATGTGACAACAAAAACAACATTTAATATGTAACAATTCAACGTAAATGCCTTGAACAATGGTACATTGTAAAGTATTCTAGTTAAATTAAGTTTGAAATCTTCCGATTTTAAAGATTGTTCAGATATTTAGTGAAGATTCAAATGCAATTTTTCATTTCAGAAAATGAGTTAAACTAGTATTTTAAATATTAGACGATATCCACTGTGAAAGAACATTGTAGAGCTAATGTTCCTTCAGGAACAAAAAATTAAATATTTATTTTATGCAAATTGTTTGAATATATTTATATTGTTAAATACAATGTATTTTATAAAATAATTAAAAACAGAGCCTCAGCCTTTATACATCGCTTGCGGGTCTTTGAAATAAGAAACGAAAAAAATATTCATTTTATTCAGGTAACGAAAAGATTTATTTACAACCTTGTTCCTAAAATTCTTATATCCTAAAACCCCTTAAATATGCCCAGTTTAACACTATATTACGCATGTACTCTTTTCTCTAAAAATTGTGACGGAACTTATTGAATAAATAAAATAACAGATGTTGAATGAAGAAATTATTACTTTTTGCAATATATTATGCTGCATGTAACACAAAAGCTATTGTGGGGGAAAAAGACAATCCACGATTAAAATTCCCAAAATTGATTTTATCGAAATCTCATCCAATACATTTGAAGCTTACCATCCCTTATTGAAATCACTAGTCTCTTAGAAACATGTATCAAGTACTCAAACAATCTTAACTATAGACCATAACAGTGGCAACTCTGCAATACCTTCGACCACATAAAGCTAATATTCATATCGACCATTGCATCCTTCATTGTGGTCGAAATATAAGGTACAGATCCTTGCCATTTCCCATAACAGGAGGCATTTAGTGTTTTGCATCGTGCCCCACATATTCCAAAGATTAGCTGCTGCTTTCGTCTTCTCATCAACTGTATAGTGTAATTAAGGCAAGAGGGATACAGAACCGAAGTAAGATTGGTGACTTATACCGCTGTTTTGGAACCATGCTGATTTTTGAGTGCGTGGTTTCAATTTCAATTCCGCATATGTTTTCGTACAGTTGCGGAACAGAGAAGGATTTTTAGATGGTCAAGAGGTTTGTAGAAGGTATTAAATTAGTGGGAACGCTTACAAATATGTCCTAAATCCAATTATGTTGAGATCTACAGTCTGTAATGTCTTTGAACAATTTTCAAATTGTTTCTTTCACAGTACAGTCTCTAATCAGAATATACAATTTGATAACAAAATCGAAAACTCCAAACATATTATTTATATATACTGTAGGAAGCATATTTTATGGATTATACATTGACTTTATTATATAATTCAATAAATAATAAATAAAGCATATCATTTTCTACATTTACTTTATGTCGGAAACATATATATTTTAGTTAATTTAAATAAGAGATCATAATCTTAAATTCTTTTTGAGTACGATCTGAAAAGTCTGAAAACAATGTAAAATATTGAGAAAAGCTACTTTCATAATTTTGAAAATATTTCAAAATATTTGGTGGATTTTTACTTATATTTATATTTTTGATTTTAAAATGGGATGTATCGTGTTTATCTCCAACTGAGATTCAAAGTTTGTTTTTTTCCGCAGTAGAATTATCGGTTGCCTGAAATGTAAGCGTAATCAGATTGAAGTAGCCGATGAAGCTGGAATTGCCCAAAGTGTCATCTCCAGGCTTTGGAAACGATTTCAAGATGACGGAAATGCAAATTAACGTTACATTACTGGTCGCTCACGAATCACAGCACTGATTGAACAGTGGTATTTAGCCGAAACTTCCCAAAGAAGGAAACGGAGCACAGTTTATTTTATCCTGTCTCGTCAGCTATCTGCAGCCACCAGTAACACACTTTCCAGGAAAACCATGTATAGACGTTTGGGAAATATTGGTCTATTTCCTCGCAGGCCAGTCATCTCTTTTCCACTAAGGGCAACTGAATGTCACCAACGGCTAGCCTGGATCAGAGAACATGCAATGGGAACTTGGACTTGTTTTCCAACGAGTCCATAGTTCAGTTTTCAGTCTGATTCACGTCGGACTTTCATATGGAGAACGCCAGGCTCATGTTACTAACAAGACAACATCAGTGAACAACACCGTTATAGTGGTGCAACGATTGCGTTTTGAGGGAGGTGGATTGTATTGGGTTTAGAACAGATCTGCATGTTCAAACTAGAACCATTGCTGGTGAAATTTATTTGTGACATCGTTCTGAAATCCTATGTACAATTGTTTATTGGTGCCATAAACGCAGAATTTGTGTTTATGGATGAAAACGCCCACCTCACCAAGAAAACATTTTAAGCGAATGTCTTCATTCTGAGGATATCACCCATATGGAATGGTCAGCAGTCTGACTTGACTTGAATCCGATATAGCATGATTGACATATATTTGGTTGACAAGTTTCAGCCCATCAACCACATTCTACATACGCACCAGAACTTCAAAGAGTTTTCCTTCCTGAGCGGAAAAATCGTCTTCAAGATCAACTCAATAAAATAATACTCAACGTGCCTAAGCGTTGAATGGACTATATTTCATCGCATGCGAGGCATACAATGTATTAATTATCATACCAGAATTTATATGTTTTTGTTAAACGAAGTATTTTTTTATATAATTGCTCCAGGGAGCAAAAATCGTAATTATAAGGAACGATATCATACTTCACCCTCGTATGGTATCATACTTCAGCTTTTTCTTTAATATAATAAATGATCTTTATGAATAAGTCAAGTTTGTTTTGTTTCTGAACCTTTACTTGCAGGAACTGGCATTTTATCTTTAATATATGAACATGAGTGCAAATGACGTATTAAAATTAATTTTAAGCATATTTTGAATGAATAAATTTATATATAAATCTCATGCATTTCAAAAGGGCATTAAAGCTCAAATATACTAGGATTTATTAAGGGAAAATAGCACCAGGTGCAGCATAAAATCCATCAAAAATCTGTGAAAGAACTAACAATTGATGTGGGTAATATATTGTGCCCTTATTTATACCTGTACCAAGAACAAAGCAAGATTTTTTGTTCCCTATATAAGATTACTATTTTTCAAGCCTCTATGCCTACGATGCACTTTTAGGCCAAAGAAAAGAAACAAATAAAATCCATTTAATCTTGAGCACTTTTAAACCATCAATCTCACGACGTCGTTGTTTAATTAACCTCCTTTCTTATATGTGTCAGCTTTCTTCTAACTTATCGAATCATCAGGGAAAGGGAGAAGATGAAGAGGAACAGAAGGTGATTTTCTTTCTTTATGATTGTGTGTGCTTTTATCGACATTTCTATCACTTCATCCCCACCCCTGTCAACAAAAAAGTTACTTATCGAATTAGCCCTCCTGGAGTAAATTGGTGTCAAATTTTCTTCGCTTACAACATTTTATTTACGTCCCTTCTTTTTGGTGTTCGCAGATATGGATGAGAAATGACAATCCACGGCTAGAACCTTACTACTGTCCCTTTGACGCTGCTTTTAAACACTCAGGGGTGGTCTAACGAGTTTGGAAGTAATTTTTCTGTTTGGGAATATTGCGAATTCAGCAGCGTCAACACAATATGATATGAAAAAAGATTAAGTTTATAAATTTAGGAGGAAAAGTGTAAAAGTATCTGAAATTAATTTGAGGTATTATCGTTTTAAAAAAAATAGTATATGTCTAAATTACGATCTTTTAAGTTCATAAAGCATGTCATTCCTTTTAAATGAATAGTATTTCGATATATGTAGATGTATAATTTTTAACTTTCTAGTTATCATTTTTATGCTCGGAGTATAACGGGCAACGGTAAAATTCCGCCTAATTTTTCGCGTTAAAAGTAAGTGTTATACACCGGAATATACTGTATAATAATACCTTTAAAGAGGAAAATGATGCCAAAAGTTGTATAGTTATGGAATCAAGCATATCGAATATTTCTATTTTTTATCTCCTATAAATGGTTTGAATTATATAAATTACATTTATAAGTTACAATTCCGAACTCAAATGCATACTATTTTAAGACACAATAAAGTACAAAATCAAATGAAATGCTACATAAAGAACAGATTAAAAGGTATCCGAACACGTTGAAATAAACAAATTCGGTCAAAGCTTAAATTATTTGCTTTTCATCTTATGAATTGAGCTTTCTCCTTTGACTTTACAAAATATACTTTGTTTTAGTTTTGCGTCAGCTAAAGGGCAGGTTACAATCAATTTTATAAAATTAGAAAAACTAGAAATGAGTCTTTAATCTACCAAAAGTAGGCATTACACTGTTCAGAATCAATCACGGTGAGTCTGATAATTCAAGATATTATGAAAGATTTTTATAAAACTTTTTGAACCTGATATTTATATTATTTGTTGAAGAAAGTACTAAAATATTTTTATAGTATGAATAATTTTTGAGTTATGGCCTATTATTGAAATAAAATTGTCTCATAAAAAATAACACATTTCTAATATTGTTTAATCGATCAGTCTAAAATATTTAAATTTTAATAAAACAAGAAAATTTTAGTACATTTTCTAGATACATGCATCTAATTTATTTTAGTAATACTTTCACTGATATATATTTGTAACTTTTTTCTCTAATTGCTTTGAAGGGTTTCATAAATATTGTAAAAATTTCACTTAAAATTGTGATCTTTGTAAATTTTAGATATTTTTTTAAATATTGTTAGAGTTAAATATTAGAGTATTTATTGTCTTTAAATCCTAAGAAAATCATCTATAATGTTTTAGTATGTCATTTTTTACAAAAGGACACAAACATGTTCGGATACATTACATAAAAGATAAATACTTTATGGTAAAGCTCTCAAAAGAGTAAATTGAACTACTAGTAAAGCAGGAATACAAGTTTCTAAAACAAAATTTAAAAAGGCATTTAAATTTACACTTTAAAAATTAATTTTCTTGAATTTGTATGGAATACTTTCTCTCTCCCAGACGATTTTTTGACTCCAAATCGGAAAAAAATAAATTACAACTGAGTTCTTTTTCTACTTTTTGAAGCCTAAGCATAGAAGAATGGATTAGAAAGAAGAGAAATTCAGTGAAAGTAATGCGAAGTAAATGCTAAAGGAACTATTTTTATCTAAATGTATTAGAAAAGCTCTGTGATGGATTCAATTAAATTAAAAGTGTTTTTTTAGAGTAAAAAGAGCATTATCTTTTAATAGGATTTGATTTTTGTCTAAAGATTTCTAATTAGAAAGTCAAGGACTTGTAAAAAACGTTTAAAGGGAAAGTGCATTTTTTTCTCTTCTGGTTCATTTCACTTATTGCTACTTCTTTCAGCAAATGTTTTAGTTGTATATATACGACTTAATGAATATTTTAATGTATTTAAAAAAAGGTTGATTGAATTATTTCAGCGTTTTATCCAATAAAACCTTGAACCTAATTGTAGAAGTTTAAGTATATATAGTATTGGGCAAAGCACACTGAATTTAAAACGATTCAACAACAATACTATAAAAAAATAAAATTTTAAAACATTTAAAATTGGATAATTTTTAAATAATGTAAATTAGGATTTCATTGAAATCACAAAATAAATTTGATTTATATTTAAACACTTTGTTATTTAGTTACTAAAGAAACGAAAAAAATATTAAACTATTAGAGATAGTTAATGCATATCTCTGTGATAGATATTCAGCAAATATAATCAAATAGCTTGTATCCCAAAGGTAGCGTCAATATTATTTATAGTATGTATACATCTATTCTCACGCGATTTAATATAGTGCACCAAATTTTCTCAAGTATCAAAAACATTGTGCAAGTTTTTAATAAATTTATATTTTGAAATAAAATATGCACTAAAATAATGTTTGCCATTTTTGTTAGAGAGGGGCAATTGCGGTAAATCCTTCAGGAAAAATTGGTTAGAGCAAAAGAACTTGAACTTGGTGATAAAGATTCAAGCTTGAAGTTAAGTACACAATAAGATCTATAATTTAGTAAAATAATAGCGTTTGGATAAATGAGGTATTCTTTACATTACAATGCCACGTATCGTAAACTCCCGATGCGGTGTAGCGTGTGAAAATATAGATTATCTGGAAATATATTAGACACTGTCCATGCACAACCTTCGGTTCAAAATTTACCATTCTAAATAATAAGAGTCTTCACTTTTTATTTTTTGTTTTTTCTTCCCATAAAATAAACCTTTGTGAAATTTTATTTTTTAAAACATTTAAAATAAATTTAATTTACAGAAAAGTGGAGAGAATGAACACTTCTGAAATACATAATGTGAAAAACAAGAGTATGAAATACAGCTACTTTAAAAATCCTAAATGCATATTACAATGCACGCGCACACACTCACACATATATATATATAAACAAAAATTCATTAATAATATGCAAGATTTCTATAATTATTAACGTAATAAAATGTTAAGAAAAGAGTTGGCCAATACAGGAAACAATAGAATAACCACAATAATATGATTACAATCTATTTTCTTACAATTAAAATTGTATATACCTATATATTTACTATATATATATATATATGTATATAACAGAGAAAAAATAAATGATGAACAGGATGCCGAATGTTCAAAAACTGCAGGACAAGAACTTTGTGAAACAAAATTTCAAAAATAAGAGGAGAAAACCCTGAAGTCCAGGAAAAATGCCAAGGTATATTATTTTAAATATATAACTTGGCATATATTAAATAAATATATTTAAATATTTTAAATATAAGGTAAATTAAATGTAAAATGAAAAGATGGCGCTGCAAGTTATCTGAGAGTTAAACTTTTTTAGCTTGTATATTCAGTTATGTAATGTTCTTTGTGCTGTATACATAACTTCTGTTTCGTCTAAGAAAATAAACCAAATGGTTTAAAAATATGAACTAAATTATTGAAATAACATGAACATATAATGGTTATAATCGTCTAACTGTCCAATGGAATTATATATTTACGAATTATAACAGTTAGTGACCATAGAGAGTAATGGCGGTAAAACAAGCTTTATGGTTTTAATTTTCCACAATCTCTCCAGAAAATTTCTATTAAAAACGCTATAAAATATTCAAAAATACATCCAAAGAATATGCTTGAATATAAATACAAAGCATTAAAATCAGAGATAATTCCTCGGAAAATTAAAATCGAATAATCACCAAAACTCCAGAGAAAGATAGATCATAAGTAAATTTAAAATTGAATTCTATTTAGATTTTATCATACATCTATAAAATATGATTAAGTGAATTCTTATAAAAATAAAGAGAAAATTGTTGAAAAATAAATTTAAGAATAAAAGAGTAAACATTACATTAAGGTTTCCGACTACTTGTGACAACTTTTTGTTTAAAAAAATGGAGATATGGGATTTTTGTTGTTGTTGTTTTTAGGCTTTTTTAGTATATTTTAAGAAAAAATTGCTAAAAATAAAAAGAGAAGAAGAAATTATTATTAGTAAAATGGGGAAAATGGGTACAAATTTACATAAAATAACATAAACGTGAGCCATTCTGTACCAAAAGTTTATGAACAAATTTTCAATTTTTCAGTTCTGATGGGTTGCTGCGTTATTCATTTTTGAAATAATCTTCAGGATAGGAGATTTTTTTTTATTTTTACAAAACCTAGAGCCCTTTATCCTAGTTATTTAAAATTGCTTAAAAAACAAGGATTATATTCCCATAAGACTGTGCATTTTGCAGTAAAACAGTGATTGATAAATCTGAAGGTTTAAACATCTCTACTATTGTGCAGAACTTATGTACAAAATTTCATTTAATTATTTTCAAAACTTTTTCTAGCAATCGCTGTTCCCGTTTGAGCATTTTCAAATTAAAAAAAAAACTCATTTTGAGTAAAACGCACTTTAAAGTATGACATCTTGAGTAAAGTAATGGCATCTTCTTTTACTAAAATACTTGTAGTTTTTGTTCTATTGAACAGAAAATAAAACACTTGGTATTTTTATAAAACTAATAAGATAGCCTATAAAATAAATTCATAAAAAATCGTCAATTTTTAGCAAAATTCACAATTTTTGGGTAGTCAAATACCTTAATAAGATAAAAAAAAAAGGGTAATACTCAAAATGTCATGAAAGATGACATAACCTATTTTATTCATTATATATATATGCATAATTATATGGAAATTATTAGGTAAAGTACTCTAATACAATATTAAATCTCCAGAATGTTTAATTTTTGGAGGTGAAATGCGGAATTTAATTTCATATAACGTAATTTAAAGCTATACGTCTGTAAATTTAAATTCAAGTAACAATTTTATGATGTAGCTTTGGCAAAAGAAATTAAAAGCAACTCAATTATCAAAAATGTTGCTGTGCATATTTTGATATTCTATTATTCACTCAATATCTAAAAATCAGTGATATTAATGTCTCTCTCTTACTACAGTTCTTAATAATATCTTCATAATGTGGGTAAAATGAAAAACAAGAATATAACCGTATTATTTATCTAAAGTTATTCTAAATTGCTAAAATCACTTTAATTTTACCAAAAGATGTGGAATTATTCAATGCATCATCGGTATATGTCACATCAATTATAATCATTTTTGCCAAATTCAAAGAAATGTTAATTCAAAAAAGGCTTGCAACACTTTTGCTTGATGCTCCAATTTGAGTAGTTCCCTATTTATTCGTTGTACATTTTTAGGTATGATATACGCTTTGTAAAGCTAATTTAAAATATTTATAATAAGTTTCCAAAATTAACTCCTCATATTTAATTTAAATCTCTAACCTTATATCTTCAAAACCAATATAATTATAAACGCCTTTAAAATCATAATTGTGGATCGAATAAGCTTTTTTTCACAAAAGGCAACATATCTGTTTTTTAAACTATTAGCTTTTTAAAATGTCCATAAAATCCTATTTTCATATTATAATATAAGTGATAAGTCCCTTAGAGCATTTCCTGAGTTTTTAGGGAGTTTTGGAGTTAGAAAAATATTATGGATTTCACTGTTTGCATTATTTAAGTCTTGTTTATATATATATATATAAATGTAATGACACATTAATATATTTCTATTTTGTGAGGTTGATTCCATAAATGAATCATTTTATTTATATAAATAAATTAAGAAAGATGTAATTATGTTCACTGGTAGGAAATTTTTAAATTTACATATTTTCTTTAAAAAAAACAACTTATTTTTAAACCTGAAACATTAATGCTGTTTTAGTTTAAAAGATACGCTCTTCTATGAGCATAATTTTTCTTTATTAAAACTCAGAAAAAAAATCAAAAACAATGATATGAACTAAAACTTAGAGATAAAGATTACATTAAAATAAACAAAGGGAAATTCGTTGCTCCATAGAATTAAAACAAAACTTCATTGTTCGTATATTTTGTTCATTTATTTAAATTTTGCTTTGAACAAATACATTTCTCTTTTACACGGTGTAATTTAAAGCGATATTTTTGATCCTGTATGAAGAATGCTTTGAAAAGGAGAAAATATTTTCTTTTGTATTTGTTCACACTTTTTGTGTATCAGAAGAGCCAAAAGATTAGCGACTGCATTAAAGGATATTTTCTTTTGCTTGTAGCTATTTCTACAACTAACCTGTAATACATACGATAAGTAATGGTCAAAAGATATGTACTTTATTATACTTACTGCAGATGGAACTAAAAATAATTCTAGAATAGAAAGGAAGATCTAACTATATTACGCATGAAAAAAGTTTATAAACTAGTTAGAAGCTTAAAAACTCGTGATTATTGTTGGTCCATTGTTTTGGTATTTATATTAACACTAAGAATCAATTCTTGTTTATTTTTATAAAAATGTAAAATTAGTCATCATTTTAACAAAATACTATGCCTATAGCAGACCTTGCTGGAATAATGTGGGAGAACATTTTTCTTTATAATTACCAAGTATGTTCATGTTATTTATTGAAAAAAATATTTAAAACAATTCAAGATTTTTTTAAAACTTTTTGGAGTGGATATTTTTGCATTTGAAAATGCTGGTTTAAAAAATTGCAAATTTAAGTTGTTTATTTCCAGAAGATGTTTTTATTTTATGAACTCAGAATTTATACATTTTTTAATGAATTTTCCATAAGTATGGATAAGAGAAGTATTGTACGAATACCAATAATGTTATCGTAAAACACATATCAAATGTTGTTATACATAGTTTGACGTACTTGTAAATCAAAGTTCATGGGTGTATGTAACTTTTTGTTGGAGGAGTAGCATTTTAAAATCACTTCAAATTTTATTTTTCCTTAAAAAATTAAATGGCTAGCTTTTTATGAAATTTTGAGAGCAAAATCTGTTTTACATAGTATAAACACATAGGAAACAACCAAAAAATTTTTAAAATCATTAAATTAAAAATTTTTGCTTAAATTCGTACCATCCTGGACCGGAGACATACATGCGCAAACGTTGAACTGTTCTTCAACCGCTGCAATTTCAGGAGAATGAAACGGTAATTAGATTTCTTACATGCCTCGTGTATACGTAAATAATGTCTAAATCCATGAAAACATTTATAGCTTTGATTCGATGAAAGATATTTTTATTTCATTAATGTGAATCAAAAATATAATAAAATAGAGTTTTGATCAAACGGTGCAGTTAAAATGGTTTTAACGCTTAACTCAGAATTGGAAAGAGTCAATTTGTGACCCGTTTACGTTTATCTTTTAATGTCATTTTTTATGATGCTATAAAAGTGAGTTCCTATCGTCCTCTTACGGAATTTATCTCGGAGTTCGGTACAAAGCTTCTAGTTTATTTAATCTCATAGATTGTAGACTGAAATACATTTACTAAGTTCTAACTGATGTCGAACTCTTCCATTCCGGTGCTGTTTGAAGAATCCGACATTTGATTGGAGTAGAGATAATTTAAAATTACATTGAATTCACATCAATCATTTTGTTTTCTGAAAATGTTCGTGCGTTTCTTTAAAACAGCATTTTAAATTACTTTTGTTCTGTGAATTCTAAAGTAATCTGGTTTTCCTATTGCAAAGAAACAATTTTGAAAGTTGTATATTTATGCAATGAACTTTAAAAAAACTTTTCATTATATTATATTCTAAATAAAGTTTAAAAATAAGAAAAAATGCAGATAACGATAAATTCCTACAGAAATAAAATTATATATAAAAAGGAAGAAAACAATACAGAAAATATATTAAAGAACTCGAAAATACATTTCCCATATTAATTCGCTTTATAGTTTTTCGAAATAGCATCGAGTATTTATTATATTAAGGCCCTGAATACTTATATCAGTTTTATATCCATTATATTTATCAGTATTCCTTAGAATTTCCCAGTCGTAATAAAAATAAAATGTTAAAAGAAAATTTAAATGATACATTTAAAGTTAAATGAAAATGATAAAACTTATTCCTATTTTTTTTTTATTTTTCAATAAAGAACTTTAGAATATCAGTAGAACATTATTTTTTCGGGTGGAGTTGCCCAATCAGAGTACAGCCTGAACTGAGCTTGGAAGAAAGACAAAGAATTTTCCTAGAACAGAAAATTTTGAATCTGTAGCAAGCTGAGAGCAAGCTCTGTGATTGGCCGCCACGTTACGTTTGCTGTTTGTAGAGAGGAAAGACATATTTAGTCAACTCCATGCAATCAGCTCTCTCTTCCCAGCTGTTATAAATTTATTCAAAACGCTTGCGTGAAAAAGTACAACTGATAGAAGAGAATAAAACGCGATGAAATATAAAACAAATGTAACTGCATTACACTATTATTATATTCAACAATATTTTTGAATTTGAAGCCAAAATATTTAAATCCGCATTTTCATCTAAATACGTTTAGAAAACAAATTATACTTCCCTGTTTTTACAAATAGATCCTACTTCTCATGTTCCATCTAAATTCTCTTTTGCTTTTAGAACAAAAAAAACCATTTCATATTGGAATGGTTTTAATAAATAAAACAACTATTAAAACAGCATTTTTTAGTACTTTTAAAAAAGAAATTGAAGTTTCTTAGCAATTCTCTTTTTGACAGAGATATTGAAAATTACTTTTTTTACTGTATGAGATGTTTCGTTACGTAATATTTTTTTAAGTAATTTTACATAAGTACATTTAATTATTCAATTACATTAATTAAGACACTGATTTTTTCGTAGTAATATGATATCACTTTGATAAACAACACTTTCTTAAAAAATACATTTGTTTAATTTGCTTGAACAAAGATTAAAAAATTGCCTTTCTTTTTTCCCTATTTTCTTCTCTAAAATCACTAGTAAACTTCTTCTTTGAACTATATTAATTAAGAAGAGTTAATTTTACAAAAGGATGAATTTCACTTTAAAATAAAGAAAAATAATTATTAGTTATTGATTTAATTGACAAACTATTTTATTTGATTCAATTATGCATTGTTTTCTGAATTAGGTATTACTCTACTCATAGTTTTTTTTTCATTCTAAAAATATATGTCATTTTTTTAAAAAAAATGAAATGGGATCGACTCTATCAAGAAAAGAAATATGAATCGAAGACTTGATGAAATATCAACCTTTATGAATCTCGTATATAAAATGGTAATTATATATCATTCCATTATTTATAATGTCAATGAGTTATTTAAAAAATATTTTTGGCCTGGAGGAAACTTCTCATATTAAACATATTATAGATAAGGGAATAAAAAATACAAGTTCTATGAAACATCTAAAAATCAAATAATTTTTGTAGTGTCAAAATATCATCAGGATTCTACGTTTAGAAGCTTAAACTCATAACAAACTATCACTTTTTGCCAATGCATTAAATATTGAAACAGAGACTTCATCAACGCAGGTGGAAAAATGCAGTTATAATTTTCTTTGTGTCCCTAAGGTTTTCTGATTAACTTGAGAGAATTTGGAAGTTTTTAAAATTTTAATGTTTTTAAATACTTTAAAGATGATTTAATGTTTTCAATCTTGATTTAAGACAAGGAGTTTCAAAATTGTAATGACTATCACCAATTTCCCGAAAGAAAAGAGATTTCACTATCTTATTATTTCAGTAATTCATGAGGTAAGTAAATGTTTAGGCTATGATGGAAACGAAGGTTAATTTTTAAACAATATTTCTTTAATATAGAGTATATAGAGAAAACAGACAATAATTAATTTTCTGGAATAAAATAAGTAACACGATAATATAAAAATTAAAATAAAAATTATAATTGCTTTGAACATTACAGCCCATGGGAGTAAAGGTTTGAATAGAAAATCTCCCAGAAACTATAGTTCACAATATATTTAAAAAAAATCTTATTACATTAAAATAATCACATTTTTTTAAAGAATATCCAAATCTGCTTTTAAATAAACTAGAATCCTCATACTTTAATTAAATTTAATTAATTATACTACCTATACTTAATTATACTGGCTGCGCAGACATTTAAATTTATAATCATAATAAAACAAATGGTATGTAATTGTTTAAATCAGGCATTTGTATACAAAGATAAATTTAGAAAATTTATAAAACAAAATAACACATGAATTTAGTGTCACTTTCAAACAATTGAATTCCAATGCAATTTAAAAGGAAAAAAAAGTCGAACTTTACAATTAAGAATAAAAAAAATATATTTATTAAAATATTACTTCAAAGCAACACTAATGTTATTGGCGACGCTTGAGTGAGAGGGAGATAGTTTAAAACCGTTCTACAAAGCAGCTCAAGAGCAATTGGCGACGGATCTCGTAAATTTGAGCCTCAATCAACTGACAAGGATGACACCTGAGCTAGCAACGAGCCTCTTTTAACAATCACACCACACGAACGGGAGGACATTGAGCCTCGAGAGATTTAACATGCTTCAACCCCCTCTACACGGTCGATCTTCAGTGGCACCAAGAATGGAAACCATGACACTTCTGCCATGAGTTCATGACCATAGTTACTTGCGACGGATCTCGTATATTTAATTAAAATGACAAGGAAAATCCCAGAAAGACATCATATTCTCCGAAACTTCCATATTACGTCAATGTGTGGACTTTAACCCACAACAGCCTATCTACACGGAGTGTCTTTATCGGTATATTTCTCCAAACCATGATTTCAAAGAAATATCACTAGGCATGTGTTCGTGACCTTGCCATTAACTACAACAGCTGATATTTATTCCTACTATATGATAGGTTATTTCTAAAATACTATCTGACATAATACTACAACTGTTTTTTTTTTTAAAAAAAAATAGAAGTATGGAAAAACTTTTGTGGTTTTTAGATTTATTTAGTACATTTTAAGGAAAAGATGCCAAAATTAAGAACAAAGAAGAAAATTATAATTAGTAAAATGAGAAAAATTTGGTAAGAATCTACAAAAATTTAAGTAAACTGGGCCCTATAAAAATTTTTTTTGAACAAATTCTCAATTTTTTAAATTTAATGTGTTAATTTGTATTCCTTTTAGAAATTACCTTCAGGATAAGAGGTATTTTAATTTTTAACAATAACTAGAGCCCTTTATCTGTTATTATGTGAAATTGCATAAAAAACAGTGATTATACTCACCTAAGGGACTGTATTTTTTAAAAATTATCTGTGTGAAGGATAAATCTGAAGGTTGAAACACTTCTATTATTACACAGACTATACACAAAAAATTTCAGCTAATTATTCTTAAACCTTTTTGAGCAATCTCTGTCCCCGTTAGAGTTCTTCGGGGGGGGGGGGAATTACATACATTCACGAGTAAAATGCATTTTAAAGTTTGTCATCTCGTTTAAAGTTATGGTATCTGCTGTACTAAAACACTTGTAGTTTTTGTTCTAGCGAATGGAAAATAAGAAACTTGGTATTTTTACAAAGTTAATAAGATGGACTATAAAAAATTATACAAAAAAATTATCAATCTTTGAAAAAAATCACGATTTTAGATAGTTGGATACCTTAATCTGAGACATATCAATATATAAGTTTTGAAAAAAATCTGAAGTTCGCTTTACGCACATTTAACTTTTGTTCACAAAGGTATTAAAAATGTATTGCCTAAAGAAAAAAAATAATTCAAAAGTATTATTAATTTAAGGAGTTTTTATAAGCCCCTAATCCTTATTCTTTTTCTGAATTGTTTCGTTGATAACGCATTCTTACACATTCAAAGCCTTATTCACGATTAATCTCTCATTTCTTTAATATATAAAATACATTTTAGTCATCAAAATATTACATTCAAAAAATTGTGAAGACAATGAAACCAATTTAAATAAAAACTAAAACATAATTAATAACGTGAAAAGATAAAGATTCTTTCCTCCCCAATTAAATTCGTTTTATACATTTACCCTTAAGTACATAGTTCTTTTTAATACACAAATGCAAATATTGCCTTTAAAATACCAGAAAACTTTATAAAAAAGATCATGTATGACCTGAATCCTATTCAGCATGAATAATGCCCGTAATTAAACAACTGGATACTTTTAAGATTCTTTATTTTAGGATTAAATCCCAAAATTCAAACTGAAAAATCAAAGCTGAAAGCCACTATCCAATTATTTTCCCTTTTTTTCCCTTGAAAGGGAAATTAATTTTTCATCACTTGATGCATTCAACAACACTATTTTATTTATGTTCTTTGAATTCATTAATACGAGACAAACAAGCATGATATTTACTTTCGTAAAAGTCAAGATTCGCTTCAAAAGTCATTAATTTTTTTTTTATATAAAATGCACGTAATCTTATCAGATACACCTAGCTTTTTAATATATATTCTAAGCCTATTTAAAACTTCCTAATTACAGCATGAATAATAGATTGCAAATGGCTTAGGGCAATAACAATTGTGACAGGACAAATCCTCCCGTTACGGAAAGAGTAATTGGTTTTTCATTTCAACAAATAAAATACACGAGTTTTGAAAAGATTCTGGAATCAACCGGAAGGCTTCAGACATTTCGCATTTGTTTTACAGTCAAATTCATTTGGAGACAGGGATATTTAAAATTAAGGAATTAAATATGATAGGTATGCTAAATATTAATTCGTGAAACAAGAGAAAGTGTTATTTTTTAATTGATAGTTAAGAGTGTGAATTATTTTTCAAAGTACTTCATCAATACATTCTCGACAGCTATGTAATATTTGTGAAACCTCATGACAGTAAGTATGTATTTGATAGATATTAAAATATGTGTTGTGTGTTTTTTAACGCCTTAACGTTGAGCTTCTCAAAGTTTATATATTAGCGGACCAATGTACAATCGTAATTTGCATCACGCCCACCTCATACAATAACAATGTATTGGAATTCAATAATACTGCCCTTTGACGCTAAAACTAGGATACGACCTTAACCTCTTAAGTGTCACAGGCGTATATAATTGTCTCTGTCAGTAAAAGTGTTAATTCCCCTGAACGTATATATACGTCTTTCCACAGTTCGATCTTTTATCTGCAGTGCTATCCATAAAATTATTCTGAAGGCTTTGGAATGCAATTAAATGACCTTGACAATGTTTGCGAAGGATTTACTTATTTCAAAGGATTTGCTTTTTTTATTCCTTTCCTCCAAAAACATCACATACGTGCGCCTAAGTGTAAAATGGTTGGCATTGGGAAAGGAATCGCGTAACTTTTAATTGGCAATTATGGGATTAATTCTGAACCGTATAAATTAGAAAGATAAGAGCTAATTTTTGTATATATTTTATATGACAAACCCATGGGGTTACTGGTAATCATTAAACTTGTCCTTAACTTAGTATTGTTAAATTAATTATAAAATACATCATGCAACACTGATACAATATAAGTGCAATGCCAGTTATTTTTTTTATTATGTGAGAATGTATTTTGTTTGTTTAATTTCAGTAAATGAATTTTTTTTAAAACAATCTTTTGTTTTTGACTTTCTAATATACTCTTTCTTCTTCATAGAGTTGTCATGCTACGCAAGGGGGTCCCCATTGTTTAAAAAATGCTGCCTTGTTTAAGTGAGACATTTGTCTTCATTTTAAAATGTTATGGAATGTCGTGTTTATTTATAACCTTGCCTGCTTTTTTTCAGCCTGTTAAAATAGAACGTATTTTGAACTTTCAAATCAATTAAATTAATTAGCACCTATCATAAAACATTAACGGGTTGCATTCTTATAGCTTATTTCAGTTTAATGTGTCGTGTAACAATGCGCGCGAGGTAGGATTCTAAATTCCCGGGCTGAGCCTATAACGTGAGATATTTTTGCAGTAGAGCGATTGCCCCAAGAAGCCCTAAGAGAAATTCACCCCAAATCAATGGTTGGTGGATTTCCAAGGCATAGTATATTGTAGGCAAATGCATTTAATAGCCGGCGATTGAATTAAATTGCGTTTATTAAGAAGAGAATGAATATTAAATTTTATATTCACTTGGGAAGGAATGCTATGAATACTAACAAAATATTAAAGCATGTGTAAGGCAGTGATTCATTGTCCCGAATTGGCAGAATAGTTATTGGAAAGAAGAAATAGTGTTGTTTATATAATCCTCAATCCAATAGAGCATAAGCAACGTAGATATCACCACAATAAAATTCTGCCAAGATCGCTCTCAAGGGTAGGTCACACAATAGATGTCCTTCCATATCCAGGACATTGTGCATCTGGAATTTATCCTTGAAGAATGCACCGAGAACAAAGAGTCTATGTAGACATTCGGCTTCGTCTGCTTGAGTCGATCGGAAAAAAAATGGGATCAGAATTGTGGGTTGAGCAGTCATGGGCCCTTTTGCATGACAACGCTCTTGACCTACGATCCCTCCTCGACACTGACTTTCTTGAGAAAACGAAAAACAACTGTTTATCCATAGCCTTTTTAGTCCCCTAATCTCTCCCCCTGCTACTCCAGCTTTTGTTCCGAATTGGCACATCGCGTGTAGAGTCATCTATTTCGATCTACATCTGAAACTAAAAGTGCATCGTAGGCTGAATTACAGGAAATGGCTAAAAATGTACTCCAGAAATATTTCGATAAACTTTAGAAGCAATGGTAAATGTGAGTTATTGCTCAAGGGTCTTATTTCAAAACAGAATGTTTTTCAGAAATTTATTTGGTAATTTTTTAAGCTATAAACTCATCCCCAGTAATTTTTGAACCCTACTTCTTGGCATTTTATTCTGTGTGGTTCTCACATTTTGTTTTGTCTGTTATTCGGTAAGTATAATTTATAGCAATAATAAATAGCATTTCAACAGAATCAAGTAAATCTCAAACTACACATTGATCTAAATTGAACTGACTCATTCATAAAAAAAACCCTACACATTTAATATACTTTAATTATTATTTCTATTTTACTAAACAAGGTAAAACAAACAGATACATACTAGCGTTTGGCAAACTCTTACCAATCATATGGTCCAGTGAAGGTAAGCGAAAACGAGAGTACTAATTATTTGATTATTGTACCCATAATTTCCTTTTTTTTTTCTCTAAGAAATTACTATTAACATATCTAAACTAAATCTTAGTTTCATTTATTCATTTTATAAATTGTTAAATTTGTTCTCCCAAAAGCATAAGCAAGTTTTCTTAAATTATACTAGACATACTTGCAACAGAGTCACTTAAGAATTTCGAGAAATTGAGAAGAAAACTTAAAAATAAGCATAAATATAAATTTAAGATAAAAAAATTAATGCATCATAAATTATACTGAAGCAAATTTAAAATATTTTAATCATTTATCTCAGATTCTAAGTATTCTCATTTATGAATCGACGCGATGTATAAAATACTTGTTACAAAATGTATCGTATCATTTAAAATAAAAACATCAAATAAAAAAAATTAATATACCTTTATTAGATGAAAGGAAACAAAATTTCCTAATTCATTTTTCGACATTTTTAAGTAACTCATTCTTAAAATTCTATGGATTGTATTCAATATAAAAAAATTAGTTTTTAAATATGATAGGAGAACGAATGTGTCGAAAAATAATTCTTATATTAATTGCTGTATTGGGAATTCCTTTCAATGAAATATCAATGTAAATGAAGGAAAAAGAAATGACCATAACACGTAATTGATGAGATCAGAATTTCTTTTGGAACGTAGTAGAATATCCTTGCAAGATACACTCATGTCCATAAATTAAGGATAATGAAGTTCAGCCAAAGAAAAAGACAGAAGCAAAGCAAATTTGACTTATTTGTAAAGTCTATTTATTAAACAAAAGGTAAAGAGCAAAAAAGATGCTATATGTTTGACATAATTAATAAAAATTGCGATTTTTACTCCCTGGAGCAAATTTCAAAAAAAAACCTATTTACAAAAAAACAGTATAACATGGTTACTATGTGGTTAATAAGGAGTATGTCACCCGGACGATGCAATGCAGGTCTTACAACGCCTACGCATGCTGAGTATCAAATTATCAATCTGATCTTGGGGAATATTATACCACTCATCAAGCAATGCCCTCCGAAGTTCCGGTAGACAGGTGGGAGGGGGTTGACGGGCTGCAATTCGTAGGTCAAGCATATCCCACTCATGCTCTAGTGGATTCAAGTCCGGTAAGTATGCTGGCCAATCCATACGGGTGATATCCTCCGATTGAAGGCATTCGTCTACAATGTTTGCACGGTGAGGACGGCGTTGTCATCCATAAACAGAAATTCAGCACTCATGGCGCCCCGAAACAAACGTACATGTTGTTCCAGAAGGACATCCGATAGATGTGGCCTGTCATCGTTACACTCTGAACATGCAGGTCAGTTCTGGAACCAAGAATATTCCTCCCCAAACGAGCCATCCTGCACCACCGTAACGTGTCGTTCAACGGTGTTCTCTTGTTGTAACGGGTACCTGGCACTCTCCATATGAAAGTCTGGCGAGAATCAGACTGCAAACTAAACCTGGACTCGTCGGAAAACATCACACAAGACCACTGTTGCGGTGTCCACAATGCATGCTCTCTACTCCAGGTTAATCGCAGGAGACAGTGAGTTCGGTAAGGGGAACACATCTGACAGGCCTACGAGCATATAGACCAATGTGCCCTAAGCGTCTGTACACGGTCTGCCTTGAAACTGTCGTACCGGTAGCTGAAGAGAGCTGACGAAATAGGTCTGATGCTGTGCTCCGTCTGTTTCTTTTGGCAGTAACTGCCAAATACCGGCCCTCATTCGGCGTTGTAACTCGGGGGTCCTGTGCTGTAACATCTACTCATATTACCATCATCTTGGAATCGTTGCCAAAGCCTGGAGATGACACTGTGGGCTATTCCAAGTTCCTCGGATACTTCCAGCTGGTACGCCCACATTCCAGTCCGATAATTTTACCACGTAAAAAATCATCCGAATGCTTCCTTTGTGCCATTACTATGCGGCTATTTCACTGAAAGGCTTTTAAAGCGCTTGTGAACAATTTTACTTCTTTGCCACCATTCCTTATATACCCTCTCTTACACTCTCGTCATTGTGACGTACTATCCGTGCCATCTGGTGGTTTCCTGTAATTTGCATATTCTTCTTCAAGATGTGTGTCAATTCTACAGGTGAAATTTTTATTTTAGAGTTCAATTTCTGTTTGATTTTGAATTATCCTTAATTTATGGACATGAGTGTATATATATATATATATATATATTAATGAATTACAATTAATAAGACGAGTAATGAGTCAAGACGTGTATAGATTTCTTTGAATATTATAGCATATGAACGACAAAAGTTAAATATAAGTAGAAAATAAATATTTGACTGAGGAAATGATGAATTGAAAAAAAGAGAATGTACATAATAATTAGCAGCATTACAGATATGCGGAATAAGGAAAACAAAATTGCGCAAATTTGTCTAAAGATTATGTAATTACATCATTTACAATGGCTTTTCTTGCTTAATACAGTTTCTTCTCAATTTTCCAATATATGCCACCCAATGTTCAATCCTAATTTCCATCGCACTCCTCCCACACACAATAACAATTTATTGAACTCAATAATAGTATACTTGTACTAAACCTACAATACGACTAACTTCTTAAGTGCCACTGGCGTATAAATACGTCTTGCTCAGCAAAAACGTTCATTGCCCGTCTTTCTGAAGTCCAATTTTTTTTCTGTTCTTCGGAATAATCCATAAAACTACTCCGAAAGCTTTGGAACGAAATGAAAAGATAATGACAATGTTTACAAAATAATTTTTTCCCAGGATTTACTTTTTTATTACTTTTTTGCCTTGCAGATCCGCTACTCTCGCCAATCAGTGATTATTAGGAGCGTAAAAAAGGCCACCCAGTGAGTTTAAAGGGTCAGCTCGCAATTTGACAAGTAAAACCTTCAATCTTCTGTATTACCTTCCGCATCAGTATTTTCTTCTTCAAAGACAAGTGATAGAGTTTGCGGGGGCAGCTGCAGTTCAAGGACAAACATAGATGAACTGCAATGGCATCTTAAAGACAGAGAGACGGAATCTGCAGAGCAACAGATTGACTTCAGACGATACCAGTGAAAGGAGATGTGGGAATCCCTCATCCGGGAGCCGACCCGTTCAAAATCTCACGCCCTGAACGGGACTAAAACTTTTCTCCAACGAAAAGCTGTGATGAGTAAAAATTTGCTAATAGAATTTAATGTTTTGTTTAATCAATTGGAATAAAATATCTTTTGAATAAAAACTGCGTGCTTCTCGCTACCAAATAATGGAATAATTTTACTTTCCCACATTGTTACAAGAGAAAAATAACTGTCAAATCAATTGGAGCCTTTGATAAAACATTATCTGGCTCTACTTTTTTATTCTCATTTCAGTTTATTGTGTCAAGCAATAATTAATACTACCCGTCTTCACATATTTTATGCTATTTGGTATAAGCATGTTTTGTCTAATAATAAACTATATTTAACAAATGAAATAAAACCTGCACAAACCAAATCAAACTGCACATTGATCCAGAAGAACTACACATTATTATTTTCTTACGATTTTT